>APFE030687880.1:9495-54746 GCA_000404065.3 Pinus taeda
ACAATAGGGGCACAACAATATTAATAAGGGGTATAACTACAATAGTAATGGGGTAATCACTAGTATTATAGGGACCCAACATTATGCTTCAGAAGTCCTATCCAACACATCCTGGAAAAGTCGTCAATGAAAAATATAAAGTATTATTCTCCTCGAGGTGACTTTTTCCTCAATGGACCACATAAATCAGTATGGACAAGTTCAATTGGCTTACTAGCTGATCCTTCCTTCTCAAGGAAATTAGTTCTGGTTTGCTTACCAAATTGACATGATTTTCATATTGTATTGTCTGGAATTTTGATGTCACCGGGATCACGAACTGCTTGATATTTGCATGCTTTCCTTATCTGAGAGAAGCTTAGATGTCCCATTCTTCTGTGCCATAGCCAGTGTTCATCATTCTTGCTTATATAACACTGTTGTTTTCCTACCTTGAGTATGTATAAATTATTTGGAGTTCTTATGCCTTTGATCATTGTTTCTCATGTATCAAGCTCACGAAAAATACAACCATTTGATCGAAATATTACCTCATTTCCTTGATCACACATTTGCCTAACACTCAATAGATTATGCTTTAAGCCATCAACGTACATAACATTTCCAGCTTTGACTTTTTCTTTCAAAAGAACAGAACCTTTACCTTTTATGAATGCAAGTGTGTCATTTCCGAATGAGATCTTCCTTTCCTTTTCTAGGGCACTATATGACTAAAGTTTTCTTTATCACCTGTCATATGTTTCGAACATCCACTGTCGATGTACCACTGATTTTCCTGTCCTTCCGCATATAAGGCTATATCACATCTTTTTGGTTGTGGTTCTTTCTTTCTCCAAGTTTTGGGACCCAATGAAGGTTGCTCCTTCTAAGATGTTTGCCAAAACTTACTCCTGCATTTAGAATCTTCATGACCGATGTTGTTACAAATAGAGCATTCTATTTCATTTTCAAGAGCAAAAAAGTTATTGAAGGTCCTCTCCATGATCCCAGTCACGCTGTTTTGATTTTGTGCTTCTTGAGTCATGATGGTCTTGTAGACAACACGTTGTGCAACTTTGTGTCCAAAGTTATGACATGAAAAGCATTGGCCATTAAAGAAATTCCTGCGATTATCAAATCTACCATCAAGGTGATTGTAGTTTCCATTGACATTCATTCTTGAGGAAAATTGAGAATGATTTACCTGCGGTTAGTTGTAGCTTATGTTCATCCTTGAAGTAGATTGACCTTGACTTACTTGGTGATCTCTGTTCATCCTTGAAGTAGATTGACCCTGATTTACCTGGTGATTTTCTTTATGCCTTTTTTGACGATTGTCAACCTGTTCACTTCTCCTTGCTGCATCAAGATAAATTTTGGAGGTGGATGGCTTCTGTGCTTCAACTGCTTCTTCAGTATATCCAAGGCCTGTCTTGATTAGAGGAGAACGTTGCACTTTGATAATCTCATCTAAAGTTTCAGATCCTTTAGAAAATCTAAGATTAAGAGATTTTGTTTTCTCAATAACTTTTCTAAGTCCCACAATTTCACATTCTAAGTTTTCATTGTGTTTTTCCCTTTCAGCTAGTTGGAATGCCAAAGTATCTATGATCATATTCTTTTCTTCTAAACAGATTTTAAGTTTATAAATTTCTTCATATAGATAATCTTCATCTATAGCATCCAAGAAATCATCATCTTCAAAAGCCATCAAAAGTCTATAATCATTACCATGTTCATCTTCATCACTATTTGAAAGTCCATCGTTGTCTTCATGTGTATAATAACTCTTCTTATTTATGTTCTGTTTTCTGTTCCATTTAACTGGTTCCTTACCTTTATCAAGTTTATCTTTATGAGGACATTTGGCTGCATAGTGGTCGACTCTTCCACAAGCAAATCATTTGAAAGGTAGCTTACCTCTGAATCTTCCAGAACCCCGTTGAAGGTTCTTGACGAAGTTTGATTCTTCCTCTCCTTTTGACGTATGCCCTGAATCGTTGTATTCTCCTTTGAATGCGGCTTCTCTCATGTCTGATGGCCCCCTTTTTTTCATTTCGAAAGTAGTTAGGATTCCGTGCAACTGTGACATCGTAATACTCTGAAGATTATGCTTTTCTTCTATGGCAAAAAATTTTGATTCAAACTTAGAAGACAAGGATCTTAGAACCTTTTCAATTAAAGTAACTTCTTTTATTTATGCACCCAAAATTTTCATGTGATTAACAATCTCGTCTATTCATAAGAAATAATTAGCCACACTTTCATCATTGTGCATTCTAAGAGTTTCATATTGAATTCTGAGAGATTGTAGTTTTGCACATTTTACCTGATCGTCTCCTTCATAGCTTAGGATGATCTTGTCCCATATTTCCTTGGCGGTTTTGAGCTGCATAACCTTGATGAATTTTGATTGAGATAGACTCCCCAATAGAGTATTGACAGCCTTTGCATTTGTTTCATACTGCTTTTTACCAGTCGTATCTGTAGGAGTTGCTGATGGAAATGTGTATCCTCCTTCCACGATATCCCAAACTTCTGCACCAAGAGATTGAAGATAGGTTGTGGTTCTTACCTTCCAATAGACAAATTTGCTCCCATCAAAGACTGGTGGCTTGATGGATGCCTCTTTTTCGTAGTTTCTCATGATGATAGATCTTCCTTCAAGCGATCAAGCTTCTTCTGAAGGACATGCTCTGATCCCAATTGTTGGAAATATTACTGGGGGGGGGGAGTGAATCAGTGTTATTAAATCAAACAATTTTCATTTTCATACATATATATACACTACTTCAGTTATGGGAACCCACGTATATACGCAACGGTGTCTAAAGCAACCATCGTATATTAGTAAACTTACGATTCAGTTAATCCATTAAATGTTGATCTTTAATCAGTGCATCAGAACTTCATTAACCATAAGAACAATAAATAGGTGCAGTAAAACATAATAGATAATCACACACATGAACAAAAGATATAAGGTGAAAACCTAATGTGGGTGAAAACCACCTACTGCAATTCATCTCTATCTTCTTTTAATAAGAAACTTATTTTTACAATATTTATGTACTGGTGCAGTCTTATACCAGTACACATGCTTCTAACCTGCAGAAGGCTACAACCATCTCTCATTCTCCAGCTTCTCCTGGAAGGGAGCTACAACCCCCTTAGCTTTTGTACTAGCTGATGTACTAGTATGTAGGTGCTGAACTATAGAATGCTACAACCTTCTCTTTTCTTCCAGGGACCACATTTCATAAATTTTCAGACTGGATCCATAAATAACATCAATCAAACATCAAACGTACCCGCATCAGCCAATCCCCTTTGCACCAACCAAAACTGAATCAATCAATGACTTCTCTGAATGTTGTAACCATAATACAGTAACAATACCCAGAAACCAATCCTGATCCCAGAATACTGCAGCAATGAATAGAAGTAGCTAAAACATATTTTATGAGACGTACGCTACTTCAAGACGAAGAACCTGCGTGAATACGCTTCTGTATTAATGAAAACCAACGTATACACTGTTTTGAATTACTGAACCAACGTGTATACGCGCCTTTTCTATGCTGAACCTGCGTACAGATCTATAAAAGACAATTTTCCCTTTCCAAATATTTAGACATCAGTTATACCAAGATTATCAGATTTATAGATCAAGTCATGCGCCAAATATAATAGATCAAAATCACACAAAGATACTACTATTCAAGCCTTAAGATCTTGACCCATCAATAGAGCTTATCCTTCTTCTAGCACTCAGGTTCCTCCTTGGTTCAGATCTAGCTTTGCACCATAACCCAATGACCAGTATTCTAGATCTTGCTCTTCATAATATATTCAATACTTGAGTGAATGCCTTTGCCTAATGATCTCCTTCCCCTTTTATAGTCTTAGGCCTTACTTAATACCATGGTCTAAAACCACTAAGAACCAATACTTGGGACCCAATACCTAGGTTCAACACTTCAGACGGAATGCCATGGTCCAAAAACCATAGGTCCAAATACCATGGACTAGATACCATGGACTAAAAACAATTTTTCCCACATGTATGTGCTTTTCCTTGCATGAAAGTGCGTGCATACGCATACGTGCCTTTTGATCGGTGATCCCGCGTGTATACATGCCTTGGTTAAATGGAACCTGTGTATATCTCTTTTTCCTTTATTCTGAGAGCCTGAACTGTGATCTGTCATTTGAATGAGTTGCCATCAAGGACAACACCTGTGTCATAGTGCCAAACCTATGTCATAATGCCAACACTAACAAGAATATCATCAAGATTATTAAACAAAATGTTGATCAAAAATAAAATAATTGGCATAAATCTTTGATATCTGCATTATGGGCAGATCACATAACTCAAAAGGCCTCGATAGGTATTACTCCTTTTAACTTGGTGTATGGGTAAGAAGCTGTAATACCACCAAATTTAGCACTCCCATCTCTAGCCCTAGTACAATTCATTAAAGAAATTCCTTCTTCCTCTATTCAATTGAGGTTTGATCAAATCCTTAAATTGGATGAGGAAATAGAAAAGGCCAAAATTACTCATGCTAAACATCAGCAGGTCATTAAATCTTCTTTTTATGCAAGTTCTGTCGGCTCAGAAACATTACAGATCGGTGATCTCGTTTTGAAATGGGACAAAGCACATGAAGACAAAGATAAGCATACCAAATTTCAGAAGATGTGGCTTAGACCATTTCAGATCATTGAAAAGATAGGCTCATCAAAGTTTCTACTGCAAGACTTATCAGGAAAGAGAGATTCTCTTCCTGTCAATGGGCTTATCTTAAAGAAATTATTTTCCCAAGGAGGTAACCCCTTCTTACCTGTACATATTTTTTTTATGCAAGTTAGTTTCTGTTAGGAAATAATGTTGTAAATAGTCTACCATTGGCTTTTCACTATTGAAAATCTCTTTGAAAGAATATTGTGAATACTTTCTTTCAAAGAGTAGAAACTTTCAAGGAAATGACTACAATTTTGGAAAATAGATAAAATGTGAAACTTTGAGATTCCATTTAATGTGAAACTTTCAAACCTTGAAAATACAGTAAATCATTTTGAGTATTTTCGGTTGAGAAAGGTTATTTATAAAAGGGTAAAGACTTTTTCCATCTAAGCATCCACAACTCTATAATTGTCATCCATAAACTCTTAAGGAGAAAGTCATTCACCCCATCCACTAGGTTTATGATTTTTCAGTGTGTAATTCTAAAATATATATAATTTAAAAAGATAAGAGGTCTCATGACGAGCCAGCTTACCATGATCATAGGGAACTAATTAAACTGACATTACCAATACTGCATATCAAAACATGGTAATGGATTATAATCATAAGACAAGGGGTCTCATTACGAGCCAACTTATTCAGTTCAATTACAACCGGTGAATGGCATTGTCATCATTTGGCTCCCAAACGAGGACAATGGCTTTTTATGCAAAAAAATAAAAAGACAAACAAAAAAATAAAATTACATGTAGATTATCTTTTAGGATTTATCTCTCAAAAGTTATACTCTTAGATGGATGGACAATGAATGATTGATGGTTAAAAGGTAACGTTGTCGAGACTACAGATGTTTGCTGGCAGCAGAGGCACTACCTGTGACAAAAGAGTACATTTAAAAGCTAAGTTGGAAGAGCCCCCTACTTTATCTTTAACAAGCAATCAAAGCTTGAAGAAACCAAAATGTTTTTATTTTATCATAAGGGTTTGTAAAAGAAATTGCAAAATTGATATTTTGTTTATTGAGAGTAAAATTTTATCCAATTAATTCTTAAACAGTTGTTTTTTCCTCAATTGATTCTACTTAAGAAATTTTTAGAAATTTCATTATTTTTCAAAGATAATTGGTTCTCCTAGTGAATCGCCAATTGTTGTGCTATACAACAACCCCCCCAATTTCAATTTTTAAATCTTAATCTTATAATGCCAAATAAGAAATGGGTCCCCTTTAAAATATGAATAAAAGAAATAAAAATTTTGAGTAAAATAAATTTTCCATAAAAGTCATAAAAAAAAAAATTGATTTATCAGTATTTAGGACAACTCATTGCAAATCGCAATTCTTTAGAACCCATGAATATCCATTTAGAAAGGTGCGATGCGATTAGAGTCATAATAAAACCCTCATTGCGAAGTTTTATCAAAGTAAGCAATTTATAAATACGATGTGATAAAACTATCACGTCGTGCACATCATATATCCCAATGAATGACTTATAATGTTTCATTGAAATCTTGTGATGCGATAAGGCTATCGCAATCGCATATCACTGATTCATAGGAAAGCATCAAAAAAACTCCATTGAAATCTTCTGATGTGATTTAATTATATCATATTTCTCTCTCGATAAAAGCGAGTTATAAAATACTATGCCTACATGCGGTATAGGGATAAATCGACTATAAAGAAATAGCGTGATTTTCCAAGTTTGAAACACATCGTCTCCACATGCCAGCTCAGCACTCATTGCAATCGCAACTATGCGAACAAACCTTTTGAGCATCGCACTTGTAACTCTTGATTTGCGATACATGATTAATACACAAATATTAAAATAATATAATCGCTAATCGCAAATCACAGAGTCATGACACCTTTTCTAAAAAGGACTGTTACAAAAATTGTGAAGCAACATATGGCTTCAACATTAAAGTTTCACATTGGAAGTTACGGTAAAACATTAAGGAGCAGTTATGGTTAAGTCCTTTAAGGATTTCATCCGTGGTAGCTATGTAAAATATAAGATCTTTGGCATCTAATGCGCATAATTGCTTTTGGTCTATAGATTGTGTATTATCTCCTTTTAATTTTTTCGACTGTTATGCTCTTCTTCCTCATTTTGTAGAACTGATCTAGAATCGCACAGTTGGGCAAGATGTCTAAGAAATCACGAAAGGCAAAGGCCGCCATTACGGTGGATGAAGGACCAACAAAATTGATGTTAATTGCAGATACTACTTGTCAAGGCCTTGGTAAAATATCGTGGTAAGGCATATATGCTTTACTTGAAGCAGAAAATCCAATGGATATGGAAGAAGAAGAAATAGCTTATGGAATTGATCGAACAGAAAGCACGCTCAATGATTTTGCTAGCTTTTTCCTCCATAGAATAGTAGCCCGAGCAAAAGTTTTACCATATAATGATCTAGTGAGATGGGTAATCGAAAGTATTAATATCACAGATAGAGCTTTCTTCACAGTCGATGGGAGGATGTTCAGGATATTCCAACCTGAAGATGCCAAGAGAATGTATCACTTGTCGGATCCCCAACGACACTACAAAAAATCATTCCTAGAAGCTTTCGCTAAGGAGAATGACATAGAGTCAGACCCTATCAAACAATGGAGGCATTTTCCTAACAAGCATAAACATGAATCCTCTTGTATGTACTCTGTGGACTCCTTAGCATCTCCATATTTTTATGTTGCTGCTATGGTATGTAGGCTCTTTGGAAGCCCTGATTCTGCTAGATTTTCTATTGAAATGGTTCCATTAATAGAAGCAGTAACCAACTCCTTTATTATGGATTGGGAAACCATTCTATCAGATAAAATGGCCAGTCAAATACTAGATTATAGAAGGAACATATTTGTCTCCACCAGAATTGTGCCCCCATTCGATATGAGCGCCTACATAACGGACACAATTTGTTTTAATTCTGACTTTCCCATCCTAGACTGGAAATGGATGTTTCAAGATCTAACCCCATTCATATTTATCATAAATATTTATGGAAGTCTGACTACAAGAATCTTTTATACAGGATTTGCCATGGTTTCATTTTACCTGTCCATCAAGCCATCTTTAATAAACCTGCTCCTCCGCTGTTTGAAAAGGCTAGCATTGACTTAACTTCAATCGACAGTTGGTTTGGGGAGGAGAAATTCACTTATATTAGGGTTTTTTGCAGTATTGCAGACCCTCACGTCCTTCCACTCTACATTCTAGATAAGCTATTAGCTAGGGAAATAGCTTACCAGATAGTGGAAAAAGGGATGTCTAGAAACCTTAATGATTCTAAGAAACAAGTATGGCCTCCATTTCCCCTCTGCTGTGGGACTTACACATTGCAAGATTTTAAACATGCTAAGAAAGAAGTAGAGAAAACAAAAGATCTAGGTCTAGTGGTTATTCCTAAAATACAATATGATCCAAACAAGGTTGCTTTCAATTTCACCAGTCAGGTGAAAATTAGTAAATTTATACATGAGAAGGATGAGTTTGATGACTTATTCGCTTCAGCTGAATTGTTCTCACAAGTAAGTCATATGGAAAGATTCAAATTGGGAGCCGAGAAGATGGACAAATTCATGGAATATAGGACACAGAGGTTACTGATAGTACCTCTAGATTTATTAAATACTACCTCTATTGTTCAACAAGCAGAGCACATCGGGGAGCAGACTATTGAAGAGATTTTTGGGGAAGCGGAAATAGGTGGAAAGACCCGTGAACACCTTAGCACATATGTTCATATTGACCCCATCTTCATAAAAGAATGGGAGCAATTTGATTAGCAGATCAAAATCCAGAGCGATCCCCAAAACATTACCACATCAGCATCGCCTGCAACACAACGACCCACTGTTCCTGATAGTGCGATTGAAGTAACACCCAATAAGGACATAGCTCAGAAAGAGATTGAAATAATCCCTAAAAACACTTCAGGAGAAATTATATTGAATATTGAGGAAATACCACCCTTGGATGTATTTTACAGTCCAAAACACAGGGTTGTATTCAAGAGACAAAGAAAAAAGAGCAAAATAGACCAGACGTCCTCCACAGCTCCTCAATCTAAATTTATGAATGTTTTATGGAAGGATTCAAAGGTCAATCCTTCTGAGGATTTGAATAAGTTATCTCAATTTGTAGGGGCATACACAGCTGCCACAATTGATAAGGCAACTGAGGTTAACCAATTTTTCAAGGAAAAGGATCAAAAGATTAATTAGTTTGAGGAACAAGCAGCAGTACAACAACAAAAAATTAATCGGCTGGAAGAATAGTTGGCAGAAGAAAAACAAAAGAACGAGTAGCTTGAGGAACAATTAAACATGGAGAAACAAAAGATCGACTAGCATGCCATCCAAAAACAACAGTGGTTGTCTCAAAAGCTCGAACAACTTTAATTGACACATCAACAAGAAATTAAGACTAAAGAGGAGGAAATTGCACAGCTACAACTCTGTATAGAATAGTTCAAAGATTATCCCAAGGTTGAAGAATTTAAGAAGGAAGCCCTAGAAGCGAATAAAGTCTTATCTCAACAACTCAATCTACTTTGCCATAAAATATCTCTTATCGACCCATTATGCATCATAACTACATCACTAATCGATCAAGCAAATAATACCATATTAGAATTTGAGGATGCAGATGATAAGGTCACAAATTACCTCTCCTGGCAAAGCACAGTAGAAGGAAGAGCTGTAAGACTCGGAAACACAACTGATAAAGGCAGAAAGGGCTACCTCTAGGGCTAGGTCTATAATGAATAATGTGATTGAGTTGGTAATTTAATTTCTGATTGTTCCACAGGAAAGCTTCCAAAAGTGAAAGTGTTAGAAAATTAATGGAAGTAGGATTTGGCCACCAAAGATGAACAACTCAACAGAATACAAAGCCTTAACTGGGATGCGTACTGGTCCTTTTTAGTCAAGCCGCACAACCAACAGATGACCATCAAATTCCTTGCCAATGTTATTGATCGCATGATCCCCGAGCTCTCAGATGCCACTTACACAAGACAACTACACTCTAGGATGAGTCACCCTTCGGAAATTCAAAACATGCTTTCAATTTGTCAGTTGCAAATTTAGGAGAAGAAATAGATACGATGAACCTTTTTAGATGCAATCGCATTTCTATTTTTGCAAATTCAAATCCCAAATTTTAATGCTGGCGGTTCCAACAACTCTTAGCGTTTTTTGTAGACAGTTTGTTTTAATTTTATTATATAGACCCTTTCATGTTATTGGAGAAAGGGTCCTTGATTGTATAAAAACTAGACTTGAGAAGTTGCACTTCTGCACTTCTTAATTTATTTTTTATAAGCAGTGGATCAAGGTTTTAGATTTTTGTGAAATAACTTTTTCAAGACCTGCATTTTTGTACCTCCTGGAAGTTTCTGGAATAAAATGCTGGAATCAGAATGTTACTTACATATCAAGACTGAAATGCATGCAGTAAACCATCTATATGATTATTTGTCTGCTAGGAATTATCAAAAATTGCATTGTTATAAGATTACCCGGGTTATATAGATATATGTGTATATTTTCAAAGTTATAGATTAAATCACCTATCATCTTTGTTATATATTTAAAACACTCATTCATCAAGCCATACATTATTGGGAAACTGGTCCTATAACATCCAGTCGAAGCCACCACTCCAAATGGAAAAGGAGTTGTACTAAGGTCCGGACCGGGTGGTTATCCCCAATATTGAAGCTACAATTTTAGAGGCATCAACACACCCTTACCTAGATAAGTTTATGATAGTGCTTATCGATGATATATTGGTATATTAAACAAATGAAGAAGAACATGCAAAGCATTTGGCAACAATATTGAGATTGTTGAGAGAGCATAAGTATTATTCCAAGCTTAGCAAGTCTAGCTTCTTTCAGTCTTAGATTCATTACTTGGGACATATTGTTTCCAAGAAGGGGACAATAGTGGATCCATAAATGTAAGGCTATCATGGAGTATCCAACTCCAAGGAATGTGAACGAGGTTAGATCATTCATGGGATTAGCAGGTTATGATAGGAGGTTCATCAAGAACTTCTCCAAGGTTAGCTATCCTATCACATCTTTGTAGAGGAAAGAAAATAATTTTAAATGGACTGATGAGTGTGCAACCAAATTTTATCAGTTGAAGCAATTGCTTACCATTGCTCCAGTTTTGAAGATTGCAGATCCTAATAAGGACTTTGTGGTTTTTACAGATGCCTGCAAGGAAGGACTTTGTAGAGTCCTGTTGCGGGAAGGGTAACTGGTTTTCTCTTAGCAAAATTATGTGACTCATGATCTTGAGTTGGAAGCTATTATTTATGCAGTTAATATGTGGAGACATTACCTCCTTGGAAGGAAGTTTATTTTGATGAGTGATCATAGTGGACCGAGGTATTTCTTTGACCAACCCAATTTGAATGCAAGGAAATCTAGGTGGTTGGATACTCTAAATAAGTTTGAATTTGAAATCAAGTATATCAAAGGCAAAGAGAATTAGGTTGTGGATGCACTTAGTAGGAGATTACATGTGAAACATATTTCAGATGTGATATCTTATGGGATAGATTTGAAGGAGAAAATATTGTATCTGGGGTAGTGAAATGAAAGGTACCAACAACTAAAGCATAGATTGCAACAACAAGGTGACGGTGATAAGGATGAGGAGTATCACCTTACAATATATGGCTTGCTCAGATTCAGGAGTATGATCTATGTGCCTAATAGTAGTGAATTAAAGAAGCTCATTTTGAGAGAGTTTCATGTTATGCCATATTCAGGCCATCTAGGACAATAGAATACTCTAACAACTATTATGAAGTTCTGCTATTGGTCTAATTTGAAGAAAGAGGTGGTTGAGTTGGTTGCTAAGTGCTTGGGCTGTCAACAATGGAAAGTTGAATGAAAGAATATAGCTATTTTGTTGCAGCCTATTCTGATTCCATAATGGAAATAGGAGGTTCTTTCCAAGGATTTCATTACAAGGTGCCAAGGACATCAAGGCATCATAACTCCATCATGGTTTTGGTTGACAGGGTGAGCAAGGTAGCCTACTTCATTATAGCAAAGTCTAGTGATTCAGCTAGTGAAGTGGCTCAAATATTCATTAAGGTGATATTGAGGTTGCATGGAGTTCCCAAGAGGATTATATCAGATGGATATGCCAAGTTAACCTCCAAGTTTTGGAAGGAATTGTTTGCAAGCTTGGGGACAAAACAAGCCTTCAATACATCTTATCATTAGCAAACATATGGGTAGACAGAGAGGATCAATAGGATCCTTGAGGATATGTTGAGCATGTATGTCATGAATCAACAAAGTAAGTGGGAGGAGTATCTTCCACTAGTTGAATTTTCTTATAATAATGGGTATCATGAATCCTTGAATATGAGTCCATTTGAGGCTCTCTATGGGAGGAGTTGTAATACTCCTATCAATTGGAGTGATCCAGTGAATAGGGTGTTGATTGGACCTTATATGTTGAAAAAGATGGAGCAAGAGATGCAGGTTATCAAAAATAATTTGAAGGGAGCTCAGGATAGGCAGAATAACTATGCATATTAGCATAGAGTATTCAAGGAGTTTGAGGTTGGAGATAATGTCTATTTGCTTATGAAGCCCAAGAAGACTTACTTGAATATTAGGTCATGTTTCAAGTTGGCACCCCCTTATTGTGGACCCTTTGAAATACTTGAAAGGATTGGACCAATAGAATATAGGCTTGCTTTGCCTCCATAAGTGAAAATACATTATGTTTTTCATGTTTCTTTGCTTAAAATATATGCATGAGATGATGATCATGTGATTTATTTGTCTATATTGTGGGTGGAAACAGAGGGAGAGTTTCAGCAAAATCCCCAATGCATCTTGCAATAGAAGAAGCTCATGCTCCGGAACTGACTAATAGGGTAAGTTAAAGTGCAATGAAAGCACTTTGGCCCCGATGAAGCTACATGGGAGATGGATGATCATATGCACGCATTGTGATCTTCTTTATTTGTTGGTTGAAGAAAATGTGCTTAGATGTGTGTGTGTGTGATTGTAATATTGTATTGAGCTGCATTTATAAAGCTCCAACAAGAAGTATGTTTGTTATGTTTTCAAATGTTTTGTCTTGTCTTAAGTGTCAAATAACACCGAGGGCAGTGTTCCCCCAAGGGGGAGGGGTTCGTAACAACCTTGGGTTAAAATTCCATGTAAATAAATAATGTATGGACATTATAAAATAAAAAATCAAACTAAGATCATGGGACAAGCATTCCAATATGAATGAGGGAAAAAAACATTACGTTTGGATCCATGTAGTTAATTATTTATTGGCTATGGAAATTGGCATTGGTATGAAGCAAAAGGAAATAAATGTCAAATTCATTATTACAGGCTAGCAAGGACATGACGCAAAAGTGCAAAAGAAATAAAGGAAAATGAAAGAAATTCCATTTCAATAGGTGGGGAAAAGGAAGAGACAAGAAAAGGATAAAAATAGAAAAAGAATATGCATGCAAGGGAAAATGAAGAAAAATATAAAATAAAAGAAAATAAAATTGGAGAGAGAACATTTTAGGATACACCTTGGGAAAAAGAGAGGAAGAAAGAGAGAGAACACTATAACAAGATATAATAAAATAAACACAAGCAAGACAAAAGCAAGAGAAAAGCAAGGACAGTAAGGAGCGGAAGAGGAATTTATGTGGAAGACAAGAATAAATATTGGAATGACAAATAGAAAGGGTAGAAAAGAATAGAGAAAGGAGTATCTGGCAGGAGGGTTTTTGTAGGTAACAGGTTGCATGTATGATTATCTTGTTGGGATTTGAATGGTTGATTGATGGGTTTGGTTCTTGGTCATTCTTTTTTCATTTGCATGGGATTTTCATGGATTGATAGAAATTTACAGTCTTTCCTGATGCCATTTCATGGATAGCCATGATGTAGTGGGTTCCCTGTTTGGGTTAGCTTTGGATGTCGATAGATTTTGGATCTTAGTTGAGGTGGTCTTAGGAAAATGATTTGAATGTGTAAACTTGAAGACTTTTAAAAATTTCAAAGTTAAAATTATATGTGTTTTGGGTAGAGGATCATCTTACTAAACACATAAACAAGTAAATTTAAACCAATTTTACAGCCAAAATAGAGACAAAACCAACATATCTGAAACACATAACACAAGCATGATAAAGGAGTTCACCCCTCTCTTGGACTACATCTCTTGGTCCAACTTCCAATGCAGGGTTTCTTTCATTAAAATTGATCAAAGTGTGTTTTACATGCTTTTCACTACTCAAATATTAGAACTTATGTCTCCAATGGATCCGACGCTGTCAAAAACCCCTACTTTGGTTCTTTATGAACCTCATTTGGCCAAAAAACTAAGAAAGTTATGCTTGTTTCTTCATTTTCCCAAATTCTACAACTAACCATGCTACAATTCAGCCTCAACCTAGATTGAGCACCCCAAATGTGGAACCAACGCACAAAACCTGGCACAATTCCCACTTGGCGGGTGAAATTGTAGGACCATTAAAGTTGCCATTTAACCCCCAGTCCTAAAAAAACTGGTCACGTGGCGCCATGCGACCACATAGGGTGTCGAATTTTGGGGCTATTGTTTGGCCCCCATCTGGCACCCACCCTTGGTTCCATGCAACACATATGATGAGGGTTAGTCCCCCAAGGCATTGGGCCTTCTAAACTCTGCCTCCACTATGATGTTGGTCATATGGTAGGTCGATATGACCTTGGGGCTGACTCCCATGGGTTGGCCCCCAAATATTTTGCACCACAGTTTTGGGACTTGATATGACTGCGTTAAGTGATGTGTTGTGGGTTGACCCTGATTCCTTGTGCGCTAGTCACACCATGGGTCATACCTCCCGGGGCTGGCCCCCCTACCCTTTTGTGCTCCCAGTTTTGTGGACTTGGTATGCGTTAAAAATTAGGTTGTGTGAGTGTCGTGACCATGGAGTTGGGCTAGGCCCTAGCATCGGCCTCCCACCCATGGTCCTATGGTGCAGGGGTGGCTAGGGGCTAGGGATTAGCCTGACCCCTCCCAAAAATGACATTATATCAAAGTTTAAATAAAATTCAAATATGTTATATAACAAGAAAAAATCATGGTGTATTGGTGCTGGCCTTGGTTAATTGGTAGTTGGTCACCCGTTCGATTCCTTAGGGTGTTGTTTGGCCCTCAAACCAATTTTGGTCGACCATGAGGAGGCCACGTGTCACTCCCTCATTGGACCACCTCAACAAAACAATAACCAATGAAATTTCACCATGCAACCAACCAATTGCCTAATTCCAAGTGTCGACCAACCATTAGCCGATAAAAGACCATTTAACCTACCAAGTCATGGCCCAGTGAACATACGAACTACTGACTAGGTGTACCTGCAACTTGTTTTTCCAAAAAAAAAGTTGTTTCCCAAATCAATTATAATGCATTTCTAGGAGCATTCAATGTTGGATTTGAGTGAAACGAGTTGTGTTGGATTCATATCACTGATATCTATCCAATCATATAGGTTTTGAGCATTGTTGAAGACATTCAATTTTGAGCATTATTTTGATCCACTGAATCAATCTTCCCCGTTGGAAGATTTTGGACCTCCAAAATCTCTTTATCATTCAACAAATAGATGAGGGTACTGCTCCCTCACCCTTCAGTCTCAATCCACTAAACTTTACTTGAATTTCACATTTTTAGCTTTTATGAAAATACATCATTTTCCCTAATTTGGAGTCCTTGTCTTGTTGTCATAGATAACATCTTGCTGCAATTTTCCAGAATATACAAAACAATAAACTTCCTTTGAAGGAATAAACACATTCCCTCCTCAATCTCCAATCAAATGAAACTTAAATAATCTCAAATTCTTCTCACCTTGAACATTGTTGTCATGACGATGCTTACCATGTCTAGCCTTGCAATTGGCTCGGCTCTTGACCAAATGTGATCACCATTGCCATGCACCATCCCTTTTCAAAGTCAAAACATTATGAAATCCACAAGGAAATTTTTTGGAACCAATGTCCTCTTTGTCAATTTTTTTTTTTGCATTTTCTCTTTGACTCTTGCACTCTCTAACATTGGCATCTTGTTCACACCAATGCTCAACAATGATGGATGTTGCTGCAAATTTACTTCATTTTGTTTACCTCTTTTAGGAGGAAACATGTTAGACTCCTGAAACATATTATCACATGAATTATAAACATCAATGAAATCATATTTCAAACTTGAATCATATCCTTGAAAGGATTTAGATTCCTCAACACCTTCATGTTTGATCATTAATAAGTCAAAGTTATGACTAGCATTAACAATTCTCTTCATTTGTCCTGCATTTACAAGAGATGCATTCAACTTCTTGTGCTGTGCTCTAAAAATGAACTCAATCCCATTCCTGAACAAATGATATTTGTTCTCATGGCGATGAAAAATAGCTCTCCTATCATATAGATATGGGCTTCCCAAAACAATACCACATAGTGACATATATTAATTGGAATTACATCAAGCTCTACCTCATCTAGAAAGTTTGCAGTGATTGCATATCTAAGTATGCATTTCTTTGTCACCTGCAAGTTTTCATTCTCACATACCCAACCTAAGTGATATGGTTTAGGATGAGGAATGGTTTCTAAATTCAACTTCTTGACAATGTATTCTGAGATAATATTTTATTGTGAAAAACTATCAAATAATGTATCTATCTTGGTATGTTTTGAAATAAATCTAATATGCAAAAGCTCTATTCCTATTTTTTCACCTTGAGTTTCATTGATACAATTTGAAGAACTAGTACTTGCAATTTCCTTACCTTTCAAACCCATGGTTGCGATCTTTGTTTCATCTCCAGAATCTGAACGTAAATCATGTGGTGTAGTTGTAGCTGCCTTCTCCTTCTCCTTGTTCTTAAACTTTTTGGGTCTCATTTCTAGATGAAGTTTCCAGCAATGATCTTCATCATGACCCTCTTTCGAACATTGTTTACATGTAAGTTTCTATTTCTCCATCTTGATGATAGCATTCATCTTCCCCTTTCCTTTGAACTTACCTTTTCCTTTTTCTCCAAACTCAAAGGATCTCTCATTAGTTTCTTCGGAAACATTTGTCCCTATTGCCCCTAAATGAATTGCTTGAACACAAATTTCATCTAGTTTTGTAGGGTTAAACATGAGAATGGTATGTCTCAAACAACTATGCAATCCTCCAATATATTTGAGCAAAGTATCTTGTGAGGACAAATCTATACCAAAAAATCAAAGCTTTTTCCCTAAATTCTTGAGTATAAGATTCCAAATTTTTCACTTTAGCTTACCTAAAGTTCTTCCAATCCATAATATATTTTTGCATGTATGCTAATGGATAAAATTGCCTTCTTATTGCAACAACAAAATCATTCCAAGAGGGTAAAAGCTTACCGTGTTTCTTCATGTCCTCTTGATTTTTGGCTTCCCACCAAATTAGTGTTGCACATTCCAATCTAAGAGAAGAAAGTTGAATCTTGGTTTCATCATCTTCAATTCTTTGTATCCTACAATACACTTCAATCTGACAAATCCAATTGTCTAATCTTTCTACATTTACCTCTCCATTGTACATAGGCAATTCAAACTTAATATCAAGCTTAAGCAAAGGAGTTTTACCATGACCTATTGGTGAACTTGGAGGTGTTTTTGAAAGGGTAGTAGTAGTAGAAGAAGATGAAGATGAGGATGATGATGAAGGTGAAGGTTGTGGTTTTTCACCATTCCCTCCATTCCCTTTTGGAGGCTTGTCTCCTTTTCCTCCATGAGATTTTGAGCTATCCCCATATAGTCTGGAATTTCTCTCCTCATAGAGAACCTTAACCATCTCTGACATCTCAAAGAATTCTTTTCTGAAAGTCTTCTCATCTTCAAACATCTGTTCAAGACCTTCTTCATGTGCCATGCCCACTGAAGCTTGAGGAGTGTTTTTTCTCCTTGAAACAATTTGAGATCTTGGCTCCACCAATTCTCCTTCTCCTCTCTTGAGCTTCAACCTTGTAAGCATCAGAAAAACACTTGCAAACAAATCGAATCTTCACAAAAAACATGTTGCTTTGATACCAAAAATGAACTGAATGTGTAAACTTCAATATTTTTAACAATTTGCAAGTTAAAATTATATGTGTTTTGGGTAGAGGGTCTGCCTACTAAACACATAAACAAGTAAATTTAAACCAAATTTACAGCCAAAACAAAGACAAAACCAACATATATTAAACACATAACACAAGCATGATAAAGGAGTTCACCCCTCTCTTGGGATACATCTCATGGTCTAGCTTCCAATGTAGGTCTTGTTTCATTAAAAACTCTCAAAGTGTGTTTTACATGCTTTACACTACTCAAATAGCATAACTGGTGTATCTAATGGGTCCAACACTGTCAAAAAACCCTATTTTGGTTCTTTTTGCACCTCATTTGGCCAAAATCTAAGAAAGTTATTCTTGTTTCTTTCTTTTCCCAAATTCTGTAGCTAACCATCATACAATTCGGCCTCAACCTGGCTCAAGCACCCCAAATATGAAACCAACACACAAAACTTGGCACAGTTCATGCTTGGTGGGTGAAAATGTAGGACCGTTAAGGGCACCATTAACCCCCCAGTCCTCTTAAACCTGGTCACATGGCGCCATGCGACCACATAGGGTGCTGAATTTTAGGGTTGTTCTTTGGCCCCCATCTGGCACATGCCCTTTGTTCCATGCAATGCATATGACCAGGGTTAGGTCCCCTAAGGGTTGGGCCCTCTAAACTCCACCTCCATTGTGTTATTGGTCACATGGAAGGTCAATATGACCTATGGGCTGGCCCCAAAATATTTTATGCCACGGTTTTCAAACTTGGCATATGACTGCGTTGAGGGATGTGTTGTGGGTTGGCCCTAATTCCTTGTGTGCTGGTCACACCATGGTTCATACGACTTGGGGCTTGCCCCCTTACCCCTTTGTACTCTTGGTTCTGCGGACTTGGTCTATGTTAAACATTAGGTTGTGCGGTTTTCATGACCACAGGGTTGGGCTAGGCCCTAACCCTCAACCCCCCACCCACGGTCTTGTGACGCAGGGGTGGCTAGGGGCTAGGGCTTAGCCCGACCCCTCCCCCAAATGATGCCATACCAAATTTTAAATAAAATTCGAATATGTTATATAATGAGCAACAAACGTGTTGTATTGGTGCAGACCTTGGTTAATTGGTGATTGGTCATGCTTTCGATTCCCGGGGGTGATTTTCGGCCCTCAAACCAATTTTGGTCAGCGATGAGGAGGCCATGTGGCAGCCAGTGGTTGGCCCACATGACACTCCCTCATTGGACCACCTCAACAAAACCAACAACTAATGACATTTCACCATGGAACCATCCAATCGCCTAATGCCAAGTGTCAACCAACCATTGGCTGATGAAGAACCAGTCAACCTGCCAAGTCATGGCCCCATCATCATACAAATTTTTGACTGGGCATACTTGAAACTTGTTTTTCCAAAAAATTTAAGTGTTTCCCAAATTGATCAAAACGTGTTTTTGGTAAAATCTGATGATAGATTTGAATGAAATGAGTTGCGTTGGATTCAGATCGTAGAGATCTATCCAATTGTATAGGTTTTGGGCTCTATCACACATTTTCAATTTCAAGCATTATTCTGATCCACTAGATCATAAAATCCAAAGGGTTGAAGGTGGAGATGGTTTTATTTAAGTGATCCTTTGACATGTGGGTGGAGACAGGAAAATTCCTCTAGGTATAGTGATGAAATTACGAGGCATCCAAGCTTGTATTGGTTTTGGTGATTTATAGACTTTTCTTTAGGTGAAACACTATGGTATGAAGGTGGAGGTGGTTTCCTCTAGACTTCATGTTTGTTTATGTTTTGGCTTATCCCACGTGATCCCATATTTAGGCTTGGAATATGGCATGGGGGTGAGTGGGCGGAAAAAAAAGAATTAGTTCAGCCCAATCTATGGTCGAGTGGAACATGGAAGCCCCTGCCTTGGTTGGTAATATGCATATGTTAATATGAGTTATTCTTTAATGAATATCAATGATCATAAGTTTTGGTTTAATTTGCTAATTATTTCACTGGTTTGTGATGGGTTCATTCTAGTTAAATCCTTGTTACATGCATGGTATATGTCTCACTATATGAAGTACTCTTGTTATTTATCTAGCTCATGGTTGACAGGCTTTTGGGTGGTTTATATGGATGTATGTGATAGTTTGCATTTATTGTAGCTAATATGAGAGGGAAACAAGCCATCTTGATGAATATTTGATGAAACTAATGAAATAGTGAAAAAACTATACATCCAAACCTATAGGCACCTTGGTCACAATATGTTTGTAAAAATGATTTGCTTGTACCATACAATATTGAGCAAGAACAAAGCCTAGAAATATAGCATGAAGACTTAGGAACCTTGTTGATAGAGTTTTAGGTAGTTGGCTTAAAGGTTGGCCTTAAATTACTAGGCTAGAGTCCCTGGCCGCACTATCTTAATTGGGAAATTTCAGCCACAACCACATGGAGGATGATTTGTGCATGCAACTAGAGGTCTCTAGTTGCATTGACAAGCCTTCATGTGTGTGGCTAGGAAGTAATTTTTTTCAAGGCATGGTCTAACTTCAATGGAAATGATCACCAAGGAAAGTTATATTGATAACAGTGTGATCATGGATCTCTGCGTGGTTGCAGTAATTTTGGGACAAGTGGATCCCATTTACCTAACTACATCTTGGAAGTTGGGTCATGTATAGTAACTCCCAACTCATGTTTACCCTAACAAGCAGATATAAGTGGGTAAATTTGAGGTGGGGTGTTACACCTTGAGTGTTGAAAAAATTGTAGAAAAGACTAGGAAGTTTCATATACATGTCACAAACACTACAAAAGTCACAGGAAAAATACAACGTCGGGAATGATTAACACAAAACAAAGAAATCATTCAATGTGGGAGACAAAGTATGGTCACAATTAAATAAGGAGAGGCTGCAGGGTCCCAGTAAGAAAATCAAGGCTCGATGATATTTCCCCTTTGAGATATTGGAAAAGGTGAGAGATAATTCTTATAAACTCATTCTACCCCCATACATGTGCATTTAATCAATTGTGAATGTGGAGAATATGAAGCTATTTGAGCATTCCATGCTATATCATGAAGAGGAACAAGTCCATCCTTATGTATAAGATTTGGCACCAGATGCTCAGGCAGAGTTGACATAAGATATCATTTTACAAAATAGGTATAGAACTACAAGGTAATGGCAACATGACCTTTGGCAGATTGGGTTGAAAAGACAACTTCTAGGAAAAGCTAAATGGTATGCCGGAGAGAAGGTGGAGGCAAATTGTCCTCACCTCATTTAATAAATGTTTTTGGGGATAAAATCCTCTCAAAAAGGGGAGGTGTGATCTGGATTGGATCAGTATATTTATTTTGATCCATCTTTATGATCTTACAGTAGAAAAAGTAGGGGAATCATCTCACGGGACCATTTTTACTAGTGGGTGTAACAACACTGGTGAAATTTCCATGTAATAAAAGTAAATTAAGGAAAAATAATAACCACAATTGATGGGACACTTATTCCAAGTTGAATGTTGGGAAAAATGCTAGTGATGGGGATTGTTATGATTGGTTATGGCTAAGGAAATTGGCAAAGGAAATGGATAAGGCATTAGAAAGGAAAAAAGACATTTTTGGCACATTTATTTATGAAAATAATGGAAATTAGGAGAAAAGGAAGGTGAAAGGTCACAGGTTGCATGTGAGGAGTAAAATGAAGTAAAATAATGGAAAATGAAGAAAATAAAGGCCTCATTCATAAAAAGGATTTTGAGGTTCAGTTGGTAACCTTTTGTTAGTTCAATTTTGGAGCTCTCTCATTATTCTCTCTCTCTCTCATACTCTTAGAGACTTAGAGTTTTCTTGGAGCACTCTTGGTGGGTGTGGCATACTTGGATTCTTGGAGCGAGAAGGCAAATGAAAAGCATGAAAGCATAAGAGGGCATTGGGATGAGAAACTACACCATATTTTATTGAAGGTACTAAGTTGCATGTATGATTTCTTCACTAGTTTGGGCATGCATGGCAAATGCATGTGGATTCTTGGTCATCATATGTCATTGGCATGGAGGATTGCCTGAATTAATAGTGGACTGCCTAGCCTTGCCATTTCCTAGATAACAATAGTGATTTTGGGTTACTTTCATTATTTGCTTTTGGTTGGTTCTCATGTGTCCTTAGCTTGGGTTGAGTTATTAGTTCCTGGAAGCCTTTATTGGACAAACGCTCTGGATGCCCTATAACAACCTGGGTTGAATTACTAGTCCTAGAAGCATTGGTTGGACAAACGCTATGGAAGCCCTTGGTGGGTTGAGTTACTAGTCCTGGAAGCCTTGGTTGGAAAAACGCTCTAGAAGCCTAACAACAACTATGGGTTGAGTTACAAGTCCTGGAAGCCTTGGTTGGAAAAAACGCTCTGGAAACCCTAGAAGGCTTGGATGGAGATCAATCTGATGATGGTTTTGTGATGTCCGACCATGAGGTGGAATCACTATTTGATGAGTTGAGGTGGATGGCCTCTGGAAGTCTTGGATGAGTTCTATGAGATCCCACATTCATGCTTGGGATATGGCACGAGGGTGAATGGCTGAAGAGCGATTTGGCTCAGCCATTCTACAGTCGGGTGGAACATGGAAGTACCATCTCGGGTTTGGATTTTGCATCATTAATGAAAGTTTTTTTCTCCTTATTTTTATATGAGAATTTTGATGGAATATATGTGGTCTATATGGTTGTACTTTCATAAGTATTTCTTTTTATATTATGATAGTTATATGTGTGTTTTATGACAACAAACATGTATGGATTTCATCATGTTTTTACTTGTAATTGAATGATCAATGTATCAATGATCTAATGTATGGAATGGAAGTTGATGTATTGAGGCATCAATGGTTCTTAGCAATTCTTAGCTAAGTATGAGACCCCTATGCTCAGAACTATTATTTACACCTGTAGATTACATATTCATGATATATTTTACGAAATGCCTGTCATGGCTAGTAGGGGTCTCATCAAGGTCTTAAACATTTATTTACTTTAATAATATCATTTCCATGTTATTTTACTATTCTGAAGAGATGGTTAAATTCTCAGTATTGACCTGGGCTTTGGGTATGAAAAAGTGGTTCAAATCTTGGGGTCGTTGCCATAGCACTGGAAAATTTTGTCTCTAGTTGTTGGTAAACAAGCATGTGAGAGCGACTTTGGGTTTCTAAAAGTTGTCATGCCTATAGCATGAGAATTACTGAGGCTTAAGCTGTCCAAAATTTTAGTGGGACCTAAGGGCAAGATGTCTAAAGTATTGGATAGGTTCTTGAGGGTCCTGTAGCTAATGCTGAATGTCTATATGGTGTGTTTCCATCGGTTCCACTTCCTTAATGTGACTTAGGAGGTCGAATCATATCAAGTGGCCTTTCATTGCATGTTTACCCCAGTTGGCCAGTTTCTTGGGTAGATGTGGGAGGAGGGTGTTATAGAGTGGTATCAGAGCATGGTTCACCTCTCAGATTGGATGGGCTATGTTTTGGTCATGCATTCATGTCAGTTGCATGTGTGTCTCTCAACCTTGTATTCCATGTGCTTGTTGCATTTGCATTATGTTGTTCATGGTTGTAGTGGTGTCGTCATGTGAAATTTTAGGTTGTAATCGTGGAATGCATCATTGTGAGTGTATGATGGGTTACATGTCGATTTATGTCGCTTACATGTATCGTTGTAGTATGCTTAGTTACATTCTTGCATGTTTTGTTACATTATTGTAAGCTTGGTTGCATCTATCATTGTTGTAGGTTTTATTTCAAGTGTCGTTCGCTCATGCTTGATCATATGTGCGTATCCATATGTGTAGTTGGTTACATATTGCTTATGCATGTTCATGTTTTCATGTGGTCAATAGTACAGTGATGTAGTGGTTGTTGTCATGCATAAGGTCATGGTGTGTGTTGTTGTTAAGGTCATGCATTGATGACTCGACCCTAGCTAGAATGACTGTTGCATGGTCATATGCTTATGTATTAAACTTATATATACTATAATGATTATGTTATACATGTATCATGTTGATTTGCTGATCTTGAAGAAAAGGTATCCTCCCCAAGCTATGCTAAGGTATGTTGGTTTATTGTGATTTGGTTTAGCCAACATGATATACCTTGTAGGAAGAAATATCAAATAGATAGCAAGATGGTTGACTACAAAGACTCTCGTTATGAATTCGAAGAGTAGTATGGTGTTGGGAACTATTTTAACATATAAATTATAGAAATGATTTAATTTTATATAATTTAACGAATTATATAAATATGGCATTTAATATAAAATCTACCTTAAATGAAAACTCATGTATTGAGTGTTGAATGTTAATGATACCAATACCAACCTTCCTCGAGCTCATCAAATTCAACATGAATCACCAAGAAAAAATAGTTATCACTCTCCACAAAAGATGTAAAGGATGCGGGCACGAGAAATTTGGTAGGATAGATGACACTTTTATTTATTTCTTTTCCTTTTATGTAAAGGAACTAGGTGTTAATAATTTACAAGTATTTTTTTAAAGTTGAATAAATTATATATGGAGAGTAATGTGAAGGGATACATAGGCATATGTGGAGGTTTGGTAAGGGTATAATTATTTGTGTTGTTTTTAAGAGATTTTTTACCATTTAATATCAGTGAGATATTGTAATGGAATATATGTTATATTTAAAATTATAAAATAAAAATAAAAAAATGTCAACTTCATTATGGCCATTATGGAGAAGATGTTCTAGTGAAGAAATAAAAAACCAATAAAGAAATAAAAATAAAAATAATAAAAATTGAATTAAAAAGAGATAATTTTTTTTTCTTCCTATAAGCGTGAGACTACAATTCATCATGTCCAATGTATCACCTTAATGGGCAGTGAATTGAATGGGTGACTTCACATCAAGGAGTGACTTCACATAGCATTAGATCACGACCTGTCCAAAACCCCATGAACAATAAAAATAATAATTTAGTTAAATTCAATTTGTTATATTGCAATTTTTGTTTTCTTTTTTCTTTTTTTACTTGGAATGAAAGCATTGGAGACTTGAAGTACTTCCCACATTTTGTGGATGGTAAATGGTTACCGGGCCTAGCCCCAAGGGAAGAAAAGAGAGGTGAACCCTTAATCAATAACAACTAGCAACCATATCAAATAACTTTACTTCTAACTTCAGATCACTTGAACTAACCCTTCGAACTTTTAATTTTCTTTTAATCAATAAAATTATAAACAATTTCTTTGGAAAAAAATAATATGTATATCACATTAAAATAAATAATGATAATAATAATTTTAAATAATGATATTCAAAACTTCATTATTAATTAATATATATATATATATAATTAAAAATAGGAATTATTTTTTATGTAAAAAAGTGTATAAATTTGTAAAATATATTAATAATAATTATTAATATTAATAATTTCTTTAATTACTTAATATATTTATAAGTAATAATAAATAATTAATAAATTAAAATAATAAAATATAATAATAAAATTTAGATATTTGATAATTTTATAATTAAAAAATAAAAATAATCCTAACAAAATAACTAGTTTTATGATTTTAAATTACCTTGAAAAGGAGATTGTAAAAGAAAATTACCAATTGATTGTCTTAATTTTTGTAGGTAAAGAATGTCCAATGATACCAAAAAGAAAATGTGATTGTTTTAATTTTACATATAGAAGATAGAGAATAATAGTAAAAGAAAATATAATTTTTTATGCTTTTTATTTTACATAGATGTTCAATGTTTTTAAAAATATTCTCTTTATTTTTATTGTTTAAAAAAAATGGAAGTGACACCAAAAAAATATTTAATTTTTCAGGATTTAAAAAATATAGAATTAATACCCTTGAAAAGAAGAATAAGGAAGTGTTTTATATTTGTTTTGAAATATAGATAATTATAGTTTTTTTTTAAAACCACTTAAATAATAAATGGTTAGTTTTATTTTATTATATATATTTATATAGATATAATTCAAATCTATTAATTAATTTAAATATAGCATTCAATAAGCGGTGTAATTGTTATTCCATCATATATAAGACAAAAACATCCTTTATGCTTTCGTTGAAATAAAATTATATGATTTTATATAAAATTATTTTTATCAATATTAGTTGATGTTGATATGTTCCTTATTTATTCTCTTTGCTTTGGATAAAAGAACATTCCCTATCAAACAACATTTTGTCCGTGCCCTCATCATTGATATATCTCATTCCTTGCTTTGGAATCCAATACCCTCTGAGACCAAGGTGACATAAATGTATATGCCCCTCCTTTAGCTTTAGAAAAAGAAACACTGAAAACCAATGGCGATGCCTATAAAAAATTGAACAAGTACCAGTCCAGTGAAGCAACACAAGTTTGAGCTTTTGCTTATCACTGGTTCAACAAACCTCTGTTGGGCTCTGTTTTCAAAATGGGTTTATTCAAGAACTGGTTGGGAAGCTCCTACACCATGCAGGTGTTGATTATAAGGATCATTGGCTTGCTGGGATGGTTATCTTGTGTTGCCATAGCGTTTGAGGGCGGGGAAGAGCAGGCAGCTGGAGCAGTAACAGGTGCTGTACAAAATTTTCCTAACGTTGGAATCACCTGCATAGGGAATTTAGCAATTTTTATTACAAGCTTGCTGAGAGGAAGGCTGGATCTGGAGATGGCAGCAAGGGATTTTCTGGCTACCAGAAGAGGTCCTAAACTGGAGCACATACACAGGTTTGGCCTTAAAACATGTAAGAAATATAAGGATGCTTCTGTTTTATTGTTGTCATTTCACTCCCCCAATTCTTCCATCACACAATTTATGAGGTATATATCTAGTGCACATAATGTGCAGTCCATCCTTCTGGAATGCTTACCTTTAAGATCTGCTGCACTCCTTGCTGAGATCTGTAACTGCAATGATGAATGCAAATGCATTGTATTCTGCACTGTGGAAGCGGTCAACATCCTGCTTGCTCATCGGATTTCTGGAACGCTGAAGAAAGTGACTGATACCCTGTGCGTGCTGCTATCTCGGGACTGTCTGAAAAATGGCTGCCATGGGTGCGACCAGGGCTTGTTGTATGTGAAATTTGATCAATCTGAATGGGCAACTGATGAATCTAAAAGGGTGAGATTGGAAGAGGATGAAAAGGAAATTGGTGAACTTGAATGGTTGAAATTGATAGAGGGTGAAAAGGAAATTGGTGAACTTGAATGGTTGAAATTGATAGAGGGTGAAAAGGAAATTAATGAAGTTGAAGGGGTGAGATTGGTGGAGGGTAAAAGGAGGACACTGGAAGAACCAGAGTTGGACGAACCAAAGTTGGACAGATTGTTGGACAGATTTTCAGTTCTTGATACTCTTGATTACATTTATCGGAAGCCCATCCAAGAAGAAGGTACTTGCATCTGCATTCCACTGCGTCCAGCAGAAGCTGATGAGTGGACAGACCTGATGACGAGATCTTTGAGGTCTAAAGACAAGGAAGGCAGAGGAGTGAGAGTCATGGCTTCTGATGCCCTGGAAAATTACATGGCTCTGGGTGCCCAGGAAAACTACATGTCTACTGAAATCGTGGAAGCCAAAGGAGTTGAGGTCACATACAGCAACGGTTCTTTAATAGTGCCAAGGGTAATAGAAATGTTCTTAAACCTGGCAGTGACTGGTTGGTTCAGAACGGATGGTTTCTCTACTTCTCTACTGGCAAGAAGGTCAATACGGGATTACTTGGTTGACAGTAGAGGAAATGGATTCGCCATCAATGCATTTGTAACCTATGCTCGGGTCAAGTCATCACAAGTTCGGTCTACTAACATTGAAAAAAAGCACATGGATGTTTGCCAGGTGTTAACCTTCAGAGGTACTTTTCTGAGTCTCAGAACTTTGGCAATCATAGGCGCTTGTGTGAACTTGATTTGCTCCTTTGGTTGGGCTCTGCTAGTTGCAATTGAAGGACGTGTGGTTGTCAAATGGCAATATACTCCATCCATGCCACTCTCTGAAACTAGACTAGCTATTATAATGGCGGGGATTGTTACTGTTTTGGGCACGGACTGTCTCCATTTGTACTTGGGCAGACCGTATCCCTTGAATAAAAAAGAAAGAGAGCCAGATTCGAATAAAAGAGAAAGAGATACTATTGTATGGGCAATGATAGTGCTGGAGATTGCATGCATTGCATTATGCAGCACATTAGCAAGAGTTTGGGGAATAAAAGGTTTTGACAGATGGATATACAGTGCTCTACAAGTCCTGGTTTGGGTGAAATGGGCAGCAGGCAGTTACCTGCTTGGCGAGCGTTTGTCAAAATATGATTCTGGCCCAATTATGACTACTGTCTATGAGGAAAAACCTCTGGCAGCATCTCCTGCTCAGAAGTGGACTGACAATGGAATTCTAGTGTACTCTTCTGCATTCTTGCTCAATGCATTCTTAGCTGGAGTTCGGGGCAAGTGGGATTACCTAGCCAATAACAGTTAAAAGTCTGACAAATGTCTTGCTTAAAAATGTACACACGGCCATGGCTGTTCTGCATTCTATAATTGGCTTTTTTGAGTATAACGGTGTCATATTTAAGTTTGTTTTTCATTACTTTCTTTCAGTTTGTTTTCCATTTGTATCTTTCCATGGTATCTTCCACTCCTAATGTTGGCTTTTTCGAGTATAACGGTGTCATATTTAAGTTTGTTTTTCATTACTTTCTTTCAGTTTGTTTTCCATTTGTATCTTTCCATGGTATCTTCCACTCCTAATGTTGAGATATTATGGGGTTTCACAGAAAAAGTGTTGAATATATCAATTGGATAAAGAAGCAATATGTCTTATAAAGAATCTTATTTTTAACTTTTTGAACGTTAAATAGTTTCTTTTTTTTCTTATAAATTATCTTATTTGAACCACATTTTTCATAATTTAAATTATGATAAGTGTTTTTTTTTTCTAAACAATAAATTTTATATAGACTGAGTTCTATCAATTCTATATAATCTAAGTATTATAAATGTGGTATAAATTCAATATGAACTGAGTGTTATAAATGTGGTAAGATATAGATTATAAAAATAGAATATTTGAGTCATGATATGATGAGAGTTTTATAAACATCTTGTAATTAATTACCTGGATTTTAAGATTATTATGAGTTTAAATGGTAAGAAAGAGATTTTGCAGAATATAATTTTAAGTTTAAATATTTTTTTCTAAATATTTTTTTTAAGTGAAGTGGTGTTATAATATATAAATATTAATATGGGTTAAATATAATAGTTTTTAAATATAATAGGTTAAAAAAAAAAATATTTATAAATGTAATATGATATAAATTTTAAATTAAGATATATTTTTTAAATATTATATTGGTAATTTCTTTTAAAGAAATGAATCTTAAATATAAGTAATCTATAAATAAAATATGGTATAAGTTTTGAAAACAAAAGATTTGAGCTATGACATGATGATCTTTGTGTTTCTAGTTGAGCTATAATTTTTTAGGAAATAAGAGATTTATTATATTTTGTTAGTATATAATTTATATTAGTTAAGTATATAAAAAAAATTAAACAAATGTAATAGGTAGAGTTGTTGTTTAGTGCCCACCTATTACATAAAAAGTGTAATAGGTAGAGTTGTTGTTTAGTGCCCACCTATTACACAAAAAGTAATTGATCGCTAAATTAAAGTAAAAGCAAACAAACAAACAAAAATTGCTTATACACAAATGCTTTTAACAATAAAAAAATATAAATATTATAAATGGAGTTGTTTTATTTATTTTTATTTTGTAAGTCGAAACTATATTCATTCATCAAAAAAGATGTACATCAGGATTAACAAAAAATAGGTGGTCTCATCCCGACCAGGTTTGTTGACCAAAAAAACAAAAAGGAGACTAAGGCCATTGTCCATAACTGAGAAGGCCAGAGACACAAGAAGACAAGTACCACAAAGAGAACACCTGTAGTCATGCTAGTCATTTGACGTGATGGAAGTTGGGTTGTTCGGGGTTGTCCCAAGAGGAGGCGGAGGGCGAAAGGAGCATTGGGCATGCCCTTCGAAGTGAACCATCTAAGACTCCAGCTTCTCCACCTTCTCTGATAGCAAGTTTTGTCCACGCCAGACCACCACCAATCGTTCTCGAACCTGGCACTAGAAGTAGTGCATTTTGTCCAAGGTGGCTACCAGATCAACATGCTCCTCTCTTCGGATCCATTCAATCGTTTCCAAACTCTCCAACAAGGATTGCATCAGCTCGCAACAATTCTCCAAACAACAATGTTCAATTTCCCTTGCACCAAATGTCGAACACCCTGTAGGCCCATGCCACCATGCCACTGCTCTGTTGTGGTTGTTGCAACCACCCCCCACACCATGTCACCTAGTCACTACCTCCACGACCACCTTGCACACTAGCCACCCTCCATCGGGAGCGCCCCACTGTCTTACCACCCCAGCGAGCCCTTAACGCCTCCACTCTTGGGTCCAAATATTGTATTTGTGTTTCTGGGTTCCCGCATTCAGTCGAGCCATGCTTTGCTGGGAGGGAGGACCGCCCTCCCCGTGGAGATGGGCGCATACTAGCTAGAACAACAACGACACTGTCGATACCGAAGTCAAGAACGCAGGAACCACTGGGCCCACCTCGTCCAAGGTTGAAACCGCTAGCCACCCAGGCAGGGCTGAAAGCTACCACTTCCCTCCCTGAAGCAACGATACACACCTACCAGACTTCCGCCACCCAACCAATCTTGCCACCCTAGGCTTCGGCACATAAACTCATTGTCATTTCGAAAATTCAAAAGAAGAAGGGTCGAGAAATACCCGACCATACCCGAAGCACTCCAAGGAGCGCCTCCCCAACTGCACCAACAACAAGCAAACGCAATGACCTTCAAGAACTCGACTCCCTTTGCCCCAGAACACACAGAAAACCATACACTGAGAAGCAGAGCAACCCAATTATAGGTCACTAGCCTACGAAGGAGCGCCACGCACATATTTGCCACCACCCCTAGAAGCACCGCCAACTATATCGCTTCCACCAATCTCCAAGAAACCAATAATCCACAACTTCCAATTTTCAAATGAACCAAAAACACAAACTAGTCGGCACCTCGAAAAGTCGCATTGTGCATGCACAGAAAAACACAGGATTCTAACTAAGAATCTGGGAAGAAACTTTGGGGTTGCCACCATGCCCAGAAAAATCGGTGGCGCTTCCTTCATCGGCGAGCAGAATACCAAAAAGGAATGTGAAACCGTATTTAAACTCCAATGCAAATGAATTCGCCATAACCCATCATGTGTCTTAGATCATTGTCTCTTGCGCTAGTGGAGGCACTGGGGAATTTCACACGGATGCCACAACTCTCCCCCGTATGCTAGGTGATTTGAGAGGCGGGGAGGTTGGCCCTCCACCCTTATGCCAAATGTTTACAAACATGAGCCACGTGATGCTTCGTGCGGCAGGCTCCTCACCCCCATCGGGGAAGCCTCTTCCTCTACCACTATTCGGCATAGATCCACCAGGTGGGTATTTTGTGAAAGGGCGGGTCAGTGCTGGAGGAGATCCTGCCCTTGATGATCACTACCCCAATTTGCTAGTTTATCAGCTGCCTTATTACCCTCTTGGTTGACATGTTCTATGATTACATATTCAAAGGAGGAAAGCTTGGAATGAATATGGTCCCCTATTAGTTCTAGTCGTCAACTCTTTATGACTCTGTTCAAAGAGGATCCTTTAATGATTTTTTGAAACATGGCTATAACTATCTAGGAGTCTCTGTGACATGGAGTTTAGAGACCCACATTTCCTTTGCTACGTGTAACCTTCTTTCGAAGGCCAAAAATTCAGCTACATTATTTCTGGTGCTGCCACAAGAGAGTGCATAAAATTTTACCGCTTGCCCCTTGTCATTGTGAATTATTCCCCCAAGGTCGGCCAGCCTAGGGTTGCCCTTAGAGGCCCCATCAAAATTGAGCTTAAGAAATCGCTGTTGGGGGCAGATGAAAGAGCTAGAAGAGGCTTCCCATATTGTGGGGCAAAGAGCTAGCCCGGGGTCAAAGGAATCCTGGTGGAGATCAAGGGAATTCTGAATGACACATTCATTGCCCTCTACTTTCTAGTCATCTCCGACCAACGCAAGATTGATAAAGTTTCCTTGATGTTCTGAAGGACGGTTTTCCGTATGTTATTGCTTTGAAAGGCTTCTGGGTGGAAAACTGCCTTATTTCTGGCTTTCCATATATTCCAGAGGAAAAATCCCTATGAGAGGCACCATGCTTTGTTGACAGTGGGGTTTTTAAAGAGATTCCATCTCCAAGTCTCCAGTGATTCTCAAAGGTTATTAGCTGATTGGTCAGATGTTCCAAACACATCTGTGAGGCAGTCGTAGAACTCTAGCGCTTTTGGACAGAATTTTAAGAGGTGATCGACCATCTCCTCCTCATTGTGACAAAGAGGGGACCAAGCGGGGCCATGGAAACCTTTTTCCCATATTTTATCCCATATGAGGAGCTTACCTTGGCCCGTTAACCATAAGAAGAATGAAACTTTTGGCCATAATCATGAGTACCATATTCACTTCCACAATGGATTTGGCACCAGGTCCCCTGTAGATGATAAGATTGAATAAGCTTCCTTGAGGGAGAACATTCCTTTCGAGAGGTGTCCCACGACAACGTATATGTTTCACATTTGTTGTGAATAGGGCACTAGCAGAGAATCAAGGTGAGAGCCTCCCAGTCTAGAGGTGGGTCATGGGCTGGCCAGTGAGCTGAAAATTTCCATTCCCTCCATTTCGACCCTGGGATTGGGTCCTACTAGAAGTCCTTAACGCGAACTGCACCAAACTTGGAGGTAAATTCTTGGAGATCTTCGAGGGTAAGGACTTGATCCAATCTGGGGTTTTACATCCAAGACTCTTTCCAAAATATGGTCTAATTTCCATTTCTAATTTCCGAGAACCCATGGTCCCAAAAGAGGCTCTGATGGGATTTTTCTCAATTCCAGATCGAGGACTCATTTGGTAGGTTATGACGTTGTTGCAACGAATTTTGCAACTCGCAACCCTGTATTTTCACGCCCAAAGTTGCTTCCATACCTCTTGTCCGCCTTGCATCCATCGACACCAAACTTTTGCACTAAAGGCATGAGATAGCAACTCAGGATCTTTCAATCCTGGGCCACCATGAATCTTTGGTTTACACAACTTATCCCATGCCACCAAGGCCCATTTTCAGCCGACCTAAAGTCCAACCCAAAGAAGTTTCTAGAACTTGGTCGTGAGCTCCTTATAGATGCTCCTAGGGGCTGGAAGGGCCGAGAGCTAATATAGGGGAATAGCTTGGGGGTCGCCTTTAGAAGAACGAATCAGCCCACCAAGTTCAGTACCCGGAAGGTCCAACTTTTTTTGTTTAAATCATGATAAGTGTCATTTTTTCCAAATAATAAATTTTATATGAACTAAAAGGTATACATTTTTAAAATAGGATATTTGAGTCATGATATGATGAGAGTTATATAAACATGATGTAAGTAATTAGATGGCTTTTAAGATTATTATGAGTTTAAATGGTAAGAAAGAGATTTTGCATAATATAAATTTTTGAAAACGCTTTTATAATTTAAGTTTAAAATATACTTTTTGCAAATAAAATATTTCGTATTTTTTTTAAGTGAAGTGGTGTTATAAATTTATAAATATTATATTAGTTAAATATAATAGTTTTTTAAATATAACAAGTTGAAATTTTTATTTATAAATGTAATATGATATAAATTTTAAATTAAGATATAATTTATAAATATTATATTAGTAAAAAAAAAAACAATCTTAAATATAAGTAAGGTATAAATGTAATATGGTATAAGTTTTTTAAATAAGTGAATCTTAACATAAGCAATTTATAAATGTAATATGGTGTAAGTTTTTTAAAATAAATGAATCTTAAATATAAGCTATTTATAAATGTAATATGGTATAAGTTTTTTTTAAATAAATAAAATTTAAATATAAGCAATTTATAAATGTAATATGGTTTAAGTTTTGAAAACATAAGATTTTAGCTATAAATGTAATATGGTGTAACTTTAAACACAAGATTTGAGCTATGACATGACGATGTTCGTAAAATAAATATATTGTAATTAAATGGGTTTTATGATTATTATGAGTTGGAAGAATATAAATTTTGGAAACAAAAAGAATTTGTGCTTCTAGTTGAGATATAATTTTTAAGAAACAAGAGATTTATTATATTTTGTTATTTAAGTTAGTATATAATTTATATGGGTTAATTATGTAAAAAAAGTTAGACAAATGTAATAGGTAGAGTTGTTGTTTAGTGCTCACCTCTTATACAAAAAGTAATTGATAGCTAAATTAAAGTAAAAACAAACAAACAAACAAAAATTCCATATAGGCAAATGCTTTCAACAATTAAAAAAATATAAATATTAAAAATGGAGTTGTTTTATTTATTTTTATTTTTGTAAGTTGAAATTCTATTTATTCGTCAAAAAAGATGTACATCAGGATCAACAAATAATAGGTGGTCTTACCCCTACCAGGTTTGTTGACTACTGTTTGCAGCATATGACAAAAAAACAAAAATGAAACTAAGGACATCATCCATAACCGAGAAGGTCAAAGACACTTGAAGACAAGTAACACAACAAGAACACTTGTCATAATAGTCATCTGACGTGATGGAAGCTGGGTTGTCTGGGGTTGTCCTAGGAGGAGGTGGTGGATGGAAGGAGCATTGGACATGCCCTTCGAAGTGAGCCATCTAGGAATCTAGCTTCTCCACCTTCTCTGATAGCAAGTTTTATCCACGCCAGACCAACACCAATCATTCTCAAACCTGGCACTAGAAGTAGTGCATTTTGCTCAAGGTGGCTACCAATTCAACATGATCCTCTCTTCGCATCTGTTCAGTCAATTCCAATCGCTCCAGCAGGGATTGTATCAGCTTGCAACAATTCTCCATACGACAATGTTGAATTTCCCTTGCACCAGGTATTGAATGCCCTACAGACTTGCGCCTTCCCATGCCACCACCCCACCATTCCGCTGTGGTTCCTACAACCACCCCCCATGCCGCATCACCTAGTCGCCACCTCCACAACCACCTCACACACCAGCCAATCTCCATTGGGAGCGCCTCGTTGTCTTACCAACCCAAGTGAGCCCCTGACGCCTCCACTCCCGGGTCCAAAGATTGTATTTGCGTTTGTGGGTCCCCACATTCAACCGAACCAAGCTTTGTTGGGAAGGAAGGCCATCCTAGCCGTGGAGATGGGCGCATACTGGCTAGACCAACAACGACACTGTCAATACCGGATTCAAGAACACAGGAACCATTGGTAGCCTTCCAAATATGCCCGACCCCTGACCACCAGGATCGCCTCGCCCAAGGCTGAAACATCCAGCCACCCAGGCAGGGTTGAGAGCTAGCACTTCCCTCCCCAAAGCAGTGACACACACCTACCAGAGCCATGCCACCAATCTTGCCACCCTAGGCTCCAACACAAAAACTCATTGTAATTTTGAAAATTCAGAAAAATAAGGGTTGAGCAATACCTGACCTTACCCGAAGCACTTTAAGGAGAGCCTCCCCAACCTCACTAGCAATAGGCAACCATGACGACCTTCAAGGACCTGGCTTCCTGCCCCAGAACACACAGAAAACAATACACTAAGAAGCAAAGCAGCCCAATTATAGGCCCAACAGCCTAAGAAGGAGCACAACGCACAGAGCCGCCACCACCCACAGAAGCACTGCCAACTATACCACCTCCACCAACCTCCAAGAAACTAATAACCCACGACTTCCAATTTCCAAAATGAACCAAAAATACAAATTATTTGACACTTCTGAAAGTCGCATTATGCATGCGCAAAAAAACACGGGATACGAACCCTGGAACAGGAAGGATACTAACCAAGAGTCTGGGAAGAAACTCTAGGGTTTCCACCATGCCCAGAAAAAATGGCAACGCTTCCTTCGTTAATGAGCAGAATGCCAACAGGGAATGTGAAACCATATTGAAACTCCAATGCAAAGGAATTCGCCATAACCCATCATGTGTCTTAGATCATTACCTCCTAGGCGCCGAAAGGGCCGAGAGCTGATATAGGGGAATAGCCAGGGGGTCTCCTTTAGAAGAACGAGTTGGCCCGCTAAGTTCAGTACCCTGAAGCTCCAACTTGATAGCTTCTTATCAATGTGGGATAACATCTCCTTCCAATAGGAGATCTTGAAAGAGTTTGACACCAGAGGTACTCTGAGTTAAGTGTTGGGAGTGAGCCAACTCTGAAACCGAGAGTTCTTTCCAGATGAATTTGCACTATAGATGAGTGTTGCAGAAGAAGACGTTTGATTTGTCGTCGTTGATTTGGGTACAAAATGCCTGCTGGAATAGCACCAAAATAGATCCCAATTGCTTTGCCTCTTTTAAGGTGGGTTTCCCATATAGCATGTTGTCATCAACAAGTTTCTAGTGGGTGAGAGGAGGGGCCTCTTGTGATATCTTGATGCCCATGAGGCTGCAAGATTCAACATTCGCTTTGATAAGTCTTCCCAATCCTTTTGTTGTTATGATAAAGAGAAAAGGAGAGATGGGATCTCCTTGGTGAAAGCCTCTAGATCCATGAAAGGTCCGAGAGGGAGCTCCATTCACAAAGATTTATTAGAAGGGGGTCGAAATCATGGATTTGACCCAACTGGTCTAGGAAGGGAAGAAGCCGAAAGTAGCGATCATAGACAACAAATAATCCCAATTTAACTGATCATAAGCTTTGGAGAGATCAAGTTTGATAAGCACATATGGGGTTCAGGATGAGGAAAGAGAGTGCACCACCTCGTGAGCCACCAATATCCCATCCATTATTTCTCACCCTTCTACAAAACCAGATTGTTTGGGTCCAATGATATTGTGAAGCAAGGGTTTGAGCCGTCGAACTAGAATTCTTGAGAGAATCTTGTAGATTACATTGCAAAGTGCAATTGGTCGAAAGCCACCAGAGTCCAATGTCGCGCCCTTCTTAGGGATAAGTGTAAAAAATGTTACATTCAGACCCGACCAAATCTAATGGGTGTGGTGAGAGTTTTCTATTAGCTCGTGAATCTCGTCTCCTAGAAATTTCCAGCCAGCTTTGAAGAATTCGGAGGTGAAACCATCTAGGCTAGGGGCTTTATTCGACGGAAGAGCCCATACCACTTCCTCCACTTCTGCTAAGGAGATTTCTCTCAATAAGGGCCTCATTTTGATCTTCCAAAATTAATTTGGAATGCATTGCTAGATCTTGAAGATTGCCTCACTCCTATCATTATTTGGCTTTGTGAACAAAGACTGGAAGTGAGAGATCAGCTCTTCTGAAATTTCCTCATGTTTCACCAGTCGTCTACCATTAGAGCCATTAAGGGCGAAGATATGGTTATATTGGTGATGCTTCAACATGGTCCTGTGGAAAATTTTTGTGTTTTGCTCACCCTCCTTGAGCCATTGGAATCATGACTTCTATCTCAATAAGATTTCCTCCTTTTTCCATCGTTGTTCTAGATCAGCTAGGAGTTGTCCCTCCGGGGTTATGAGGGAATTTTTTCTCCCTTTCAAGATGATTTGTTGCAAAATAGATTGCATCTCTTCAAGTCGTCATTTTTCCCGGTGGATATTGTCGAGTCCAATCGATTCCATTCTTTGTTTTTCCTTTTTGTTCTTTCAACTTTAGTTGGAAAGTTTCCATTGGGTTGTGACCAATCACCCTAATTGCTTTCCACCATTATTCCATCTTAGCTCAGAAGTATGGCTTGTCAAGCTAGAATGATTCAAAGCGAAACGGATGGTTGCAAGGAGCCATCCTCAGATTGATCTCAAGATAGATTGGCCAATGATCTGATCTCAGGCACGGGAGGATTGACGCTTGAAAAATGGATCTTGATGGAGGATCTTATTAGAAAGAAGAAAACAATCTAATTTTGAGGCTATCTGATACTTACCTCCATGTCATTTGTTTGAGGTGAAGGATCCATTCTTAAAATCAATGTCCTTGGTTCCCAGGTCTTCGATGGTTTCCTGGAATGTTGGGGATATCGGATCCAACTGCCAAACTCCTCCCTTCTTCTAAATGAGACTTTTATGAGGTTCAAATCCCCATCCAAGATCCAGTTGGTGTCCCCAAATAGCTACTTGAGGTATCACAGACTATGGAGAAAACTTACTTTCATCCCTAGGAGGGAAGGGTCGTAAACCCATGTTAACTAAACCTTGTCAAAAGATCGTACGCAATCAAATTGGCCCACAAGGGTATGGGGGTTAGCGATCCAGTGCCTCAAGAAGATGGATAGAGGGTCCTAGAGGATACCTAGACCTCCTGCACTAGCCCTTGTGTCCAATGTCATGAATTCCGCCAAAGGAAAGCTCATGTTGACAATATCTTTAACTTTTTCCTGCATCACTTTAGTTTCCTGTAGGAATACTATGTCTGGTTTCTCTGTTTGAATTCTATCCTTCGATACCTCAACTTCCCCTTAGATTTGAGGCCTCTTATATTCCATGATAATAACTTCATTAGGGCATCCCTAATAATTGTATATATATATATATATATATATATATATATAATATATATATATATATAATATATATATATATAATTTAAAATTTAATTTATTAATTAATTTAAATAATATATATGTTAGCATTCAATAACTAGTGTAATTGTTGTTATTCCATCCTATATAAGACCAAACATCCTTTATGCTCTCGTTGAAATAAAATTATATGATTTTATATAAAATTATGTTTATCAATATGAGTTGATGTTGATATGTTCTTTATTTATTCTCTTTGCTTTGGATAAGAGAACATCCCCTATCAACAACATTTTGTCGGTGCCCTCATCATTGATATATCTCATTCCTTCATTTGGATTCCAATACCCGATGAGACCAAGGTGACATAAATGTATATGCCCCTCCTTTAGCTTTAGAAAAAGAAAACACTGAAAACCAATGGCAATGCCTATAAAAATTTGAACGAGTACCAGTCCAGTGACGCAACACAAGTTTGAGCTTTTGCTTATCACTTGTTCAAAAAACCTCTGTTGGGCTCTGCTTTCAAAATGGGTTTATTCAAGAACTGGTTGGGAAGCTCCTACACCATGCAGTTGTTGATTATAAGGATCATTGGCTTGCTGGGATGGTTATCTTGTGTTGCCATAGCGTTTGAAGGTGGGGAAGCGCAGGCAGTTGAAACAGTAACATGTGCTGTACAAAATTTTCCCAACGTTGGAATCACCTGCATAGGGAATTTAGCAATTTTAATTACAAGCTCGCTGAGAGGAAGGCTGGATCTGGAGATGGCAGCAAGGGATTTTCTGGCTACCAGAAGAGATTCTAAACTGGGGCACATACACAGGTTTGGCCTTAAAACATGTAAGAAATATAAGGGTGCTTCTATTTTATTGTTGTCATTTCACTCCCCTAATTCTTCCATCACACAATTTATGAGGTGTATATCTAGTGCACATAATGTGCAGTCCATCCTTCTGGAATGCTTACCTTTAAGATCTGCTGCACTCCTTGCTGAGATCTGTAACTGCGATGATGAATGCAAATGCATTGTATTCTGCAGTGTGGAAGCAGTCAACATCCTGCTTTCTCATCGGATTTTTGGAACGCTGACGAGAGTGATTGATACCCTATGCATGCTGCTATCTCGGGATTGTCTGAAAAGAGGCTACCATGGGTGCGACCAGGCCTTGTTGTATGTGAAATTTGATAAATCTGAAGGGGCAACTGATGAATCTAAAAGGGTGAGATTGGTAGAGGATGAAAAGGAAATCGGTGAACTTGAATGGTTGAAATTGTTAAAGGGTGAAAAGGAAATTGATGAAGTTGAAGGGGTGAGATTGTTGGAGGGTAAAAGGAGGACACTGGAAGAACCAGAGTTGGACAGATGGTAGGACAGATTTTCAGTTCTTGAAACTCTTGATTACATTTATCGGAAGTCCATCCAAGAAGAAGGTACTTGCATCTGCATTCCACTGCGTCCAGCAGAAGCTGATGAGTGGACAGACCCGATGACGAGATCTTTGAGGTCTAAAGACAAGGAAGGCAGAGGAGTGAGAGTCATGGCTTCTGATGCCCTGGAAAATTACATGGCTCTGGGTGCCTAGGAAAACTACATGTCTACTGAAATCGTGAAAGCCAAAGGAGTCGAGGTCACATACAGCAACGGTTCTTTAATAGTGCCAAGGGTAATAGAAATGTTCTTAAACCTGGCAGTGACTGGTTGGTTCGAATCTCAAAACTACCCTATTTCTATGGGATTTCTGAATGACTAGTCATGATTGACTAGCACTGAATGGGCCTAATAAAGCTTGTTTTATTCGAACTAAGCATAGTTGGCTTAGTCCTAGTTCCCAAGTTGTCCATCCATGCATCCAATTCGTGCCCAAGTGTCCTGCAACCATATCAACCATATAGCTATTACAAGAATTTCTGAATCTGCCAATTTTTGCACTTAAAACCAAATTTTCATAAAAACTTTAGAATTTGAAAAATTAAAATTAAATACCTGAATGGATATAAAATACATCAAAATGGGATGAATAAAGTGAAGAATGGATGGTAAATAGATGGATTAGTAAGTTTCTTAGAGCAAAAACAAAACCAAAACCGAGGGCCAACATCTCCCCCTTGCTGATCATCAAGCATGTCCCCATGCTTGCTTATTCCTCTTTGATCTTCTTCTCTCTGTAGTAGATGTGGTTCTTGTAGATGCTTCCTGTTGTGCTACCCTGACCAAACAATCCAAACCTGAGTCATGTCCTTCCCTGAACAAAGCTGCTTTTACCTTTTGCTTTTCATACTTTGCTTGCCACATGTTCTTTTCCTTTAACCATTTAAATGCTTGTTTAGAAAGTAGATCATTTTTCTGTTTTAATCTCCTACCCGTGTTTGGTCCTAACTGTAATTGTTTATTAAGTCCCTGGTTATCTCTTCACTATGGCCATCAAACTTTTGCAAAAAGCCTATCAGTCCCGCCTGGTAAATTTTTTCTATAGTTTCCTTCTTCCAGCTCTCTATTTGAAATTGTGGCTCTACTCTGGCTGACATTGTTTCTGAAAACCAGTGGATATACGCTTCTTCTGTCATTAATTTTATCTTAACAATAATAATTTACAACCACTGTTCTTTCCAAAATGAAATTCCGAAATCATAGAAGCTTACCTGCTCTTTCGCAACAATTTTAATTCAATTTCCTTGTCCTTTGTTTACCCTCTTTCTGCAGCAACATAGTTTTTAAATCCCCTGTCCAAACAATCAAACACCTGTATATCTCTGTCAACATGCTAAACTTTGTCCGGAAAACAAAATACATATGAAAACAACATTTTCATAATGGGCCTTTGGTTTTCCAATGTATTTGTTTAGGCATCATTCTTATACTGCTCCATATATGCCTCACACCCTGCACTGTGTATATACTGTCACCAAAATCAAGCAGCGCATTCACTGTGTATATACAGTCATTAAAAACAAACAGTGCATTCACTGTGTATATACAGTCACTAAAAACAAACAGTGCATTCTCTCAAATGGCTCGGCCTTTATATCTATATAAAAAATTGAAAATCAAACAGCGCTCGGCCTCAAATATATATGAAAACTTTGAAAATCAATAAAACATTTAAATAAGATGGGATTTAAATAGCTCGGCCTTTTGAAAACTTTGAAACACATCAGCACATCTCAATGACTTTGCCTTTATAGAAACTTTGAAAAACAATAGTGCATTTAGATGGATCGGCCTTCTGAAAACTTGGTTATAACTTGCATTCCAATCCCCTGTATCAACCAAAATAAAACTCACAGTCTACATGTTTGTTACAGGTTACTGCCATTTAAAACCGTGCAATGTATCGGTCATACAAACAACAAAATCAACCAAGCAATCCAAAACAAAATCAGCTATATACACATCAAACACTGCATCCTCGACGCTAGCAAATATGACTCTTCCTCCTCTGTTTTATAAGCTCTATTTCAACTTGCAAAACTACACATGCGAGCTTATGTGGTTGACGTGGTTTACATGCAACAAGATATGGTTTATATTGCGCGTTGTTTCTTAACTTGCATGCTGTGATATATGCAATTATACCAACGAATCTTATCACCTAGCCATGTTTCATTAAACTGTTGTCATCCGACCCTAGAGTTATTACTTTTGGAGTTAATGCGTAGTTTCGGCATTTTTACCTGGCTATCAACGAGCACTGAGGAGTGTTAAATGGCGCTTCGAATCCCTGTAGCTGTGTTTAGCTGACTGGTGGCAAGAGCAGGTGCGTTGGTCATTAAATCATAGGCAGTATTAAACACAACTCATAGTTTCCGAACTAAGCAAATCACACCGTTACCTGAATAAATCCCGAGAGTTCAGTGATCAATCGACGTTGCGTTCGAGACAGTTTCCTTCTTATATCTCCACAGATCCGCTTCAGTTTCCCCTTTACTGGCTTGCAACTATGCAGCTCTCAACACAATCGTTTTGAGCTATTTGGCGATGATGAATTTGTTTTAAACAGTGCAGGAAACCGTCAGTCAGTTCATGACTGTTTCATGGTTGTACTGTGCACTAATTCTTATTGGCGTTACAACGTATGGTGGTCCTGTTGACCAGTCGCCTGACTATGTCATGAGGATGGCTGAATTATGTTTATAATTTGAACGTATGTGCATAAGTCCTTATGCAGTGCATAGTCCAATGGTTGATGGTCGTCATGCCACGTTGTTTACCTCGTACATGTGTGCTGGCCTGCGTTGTGTGATGTGTTGGTTTGGAGCTCGGGTGGATTGTCGTTATACTTATAACCTTCTCTACCGTATCTATCGTGTTATGAGATCCCTGCATGTCGTATGATTGCAGCGCTTCATAGGACCATCATATAAACTATAGTGTGTGCTATAAACTTGCTTGTCACTCATTCACTTGTATATGCAATAATTTTGGACTATGCGCAAATTGAAATAACCCTTTGCCAATATGCAATACCCTGTTGCCACGTATAAATTTGACTTTGCATTGCATGTGGTATAACCTTATTATGTAGGACCTCATTCCATTATGCATATAGCGCATTATACCAATGTTTTTCCATATTGCATATGTTTCAAATACATTCCCATATTGCGCATTATTTGCAAGTGCATATTATTAAATAGATTTCCATATTGCACATTAATTCCAAAGTTATATGCACACCTACATATTGTGATTATGTACACTTATAATTTTAAAATGACCACCTTGGATCATATTTAAAATTATCCCCATTTCTAATCGTTAATTTGTATGTGCAGGTGGAAAAATGTTGAATTAATATTGAAGAATGTTGTCCTCGTTTGGTCCCATTATGCTCCTAAAGAAACCTACTTAGGGGGTAATGAACATGAAATGAATGTGTATATACATGAAATGAGATAGGATGTATAAAGGTTATAGGATATGTGTTGGATAGGTAAATCCCCTCTACGGATAGAGGCGATCCCTACTAGCCCAACAGGGGTCTAGCAACAATCGAACAATGCTACGCCGCAGGTTCCTAGTTGTAATTAACAAGTAGGTGAGAATAACTTACTTGGATTCCAACGCTTGTTTGTCGAAGAGATATTCCTCTCGCTCCTTCGCTCCAGCCAATCACAATTCCCCGCTATCCTCGCGGATGAACACCTGCACAAGCAAAAGAGAGCAAACAAGAACGTAAAATCTACTAACAACAACTATGTACCGGTCAGGAAAGATACAATTTGCATTAATCATTCATTGAACAAATGTAAATGGAACCATAAGAGTAGTCATCTATCTTTATTAACAAAAAGTAGAGTAAGGGACAACCGATGTCCTGACGCTGAGTCCTTCCCTAGAGGGTCCAGCCAGCATATCTTCCAAGCATTCACCTTTGGAGCAAATCTCCCAAGTCAAAAGGTCTCTCTCTCACATACAAGGCAACAAGCTCATGACCTTCCTCAAGCTCAAAGCAATCCTCACACCACACACTAAATGCCTACAAAGAGCAGCACTCAAATGCACTAAGAATTCCTTCAACAAAGTCTATATCTTCCAAACTAGCTGCTCATGGGCAATGGAGGAGGCTTATAAAGGAGAAGGAGTCTCCATGAATAGACAAAGGATGAGCTTTCCTCCAAGAAAAGTGGGTGGTCAGTCGAATAGACATGCCAGAGAAAGGATGGCGACCTCAACAATGCTAACAACCAGTTCTGGAGGGATCTGGAAGGCTGGTTGTTAGAACAAATTCGCCCAAACAGGATCAGCACGGAAAACCCGTGAACTGCCGCGCTGACATCGCAAACCGACGTAGAAGAAGTCTCGTCAGCGCGAAAAGGACAAACGGAGGAGGCGTTGTTCGTGAAAATGGGACCAACGCGGAAAAGACGTGCTCTTTCGCGCTGGCAGCGCAACAGATACACTGGCCTCCGCCCATCAGCGCGGTTATTTTATTAACAGTCGCGATGATCCATTTGACTTAGGCAAAAAGGGTTTTTTAGCCATTTTGAGGAGCATGAGTATAGGTGAATGTGGTTTCACAACACAGTGGGGAGACTGACATGAAGGCAGTGACATTTTACTATGTAACAGATGCCCCCTAAAGCATGAAGCCCGAGAGACTGGGAGGGGTGAAATGCTTTACGAGACTGCTGGACTGGAACACCACTGGAGAGAACCTGCAGGCGGATACAACTGATAGTTCAATTACATGTAGTCTAGGCATGGGCGCAGCCATCCAAAAGACATATAGAAAAAAGGTCTATGGCGTGGACGCAGCCACCCAGCTGAGAAGACCATAATGATAAAAGGTATGGTCGTAGCCATCCTTAAGAGAACTCAGGTATGGTTGCAGCCATCCATCAATGAGTCATGTAATGATGTCCCACAAAATTGCAGCCTGGTCCACAAGGAACTAGAACCAGTTTCTTGCGCTCCATCCAAATCCGAACAAAGTACAAGCTCAAACATGTGAATATATGTGTCGAAGTCGAACATGCTTGAACATCGTCTGATTACCAGCCAATGATGAAAGCTGTTAACAGACGCGAGAGGGGCCACCAATAATGACGATGGTCTTCAAGGTACTATAGGTACAATCCACGGTGTGCGAATAAATGAGCTGGTGTCAAACACCGGTAGAGTCATCCAATCGGAGGCCAATGATCAAAACCTCGCGTCGAACACGAAGAACCTGCCATTGAGGTATGCAGGCTCCAAGGTACCGGAAGGGAGTCTCTAGGTCACTTTCCTGGATAATGAGCTGAAGTCGATAGGAAGTGATC
>APFE030687880.1:56797-67176 GCA_000404065.3 Pinus taeda
CACGAAGTGGTCCCGGGTCATGCCACGTGGAGGTGGTGGACGATCAGTGTCCTGGGGTCTTTGCTTCAGAGAGTGGCTAGAGAGCCAGGTTATCTTTGTCGAGGACTGGCCGTATGCCGGTATCGACTTCCGAGGAGATCCAGATATGCCGCTGCCTACTGGAGAGCAGTGGGACGACGAAGGTATGACACTTGATTTTTCATTTTTGTTTATATGATGTTTTTGTATTTTTGATGTATATGCCTTAATATATGCTCTTGCTGTGCAGATGCTGGACCTGTGAGACCTCTCGGCCTAGCTCCAGAGGCGCAGAGGGCAGACCAGGGTGCTGGTGCCTTGGCTTTGCCTCCCACGGGAGGTGACCAGGCAGAGACCGTGATCCGCAACCTGGAGGGGTTGCTAGCAGGGATCCCTGATTACCAGGGGATCGAGGAGGTTCCATTGGCTGCACAGGTTCATACAGTGGGTGTGGAACCCAGGATGCACCGCTTGTTGAGGCGGGTGGCACGAGCGGCGGCCGCCTATAGAGAGAGGGACCCACCACAATAGTCGCCTAGGTTTTATTTCCACTGCTGTTATTTTGAGAGACATATGTCTCAGATGTACTGAGAACACTTTTGAGACACATACATTTATTTTTGAGCGCCTTATTGCGCCACCCGATATATATATATACATGGTGTCTTATTGTATCTTATGCTTCTTATGTTTATGAATTTACATGTTTCGCAAATGTCTGTCTAATACATAGTTAGCCAATGCATCAGTTATAGCATTAAGTCTTCTTGGAATGTGATGATAAGTAATGTAATCAAAATTTCTTTCCAATAACTTAACACGTAAATACAACCTTAATATGCGATGGTCTCTGATGGAATATTGTCCATTGAGTTGGTGAACTACAAGCTGTGAATCCAGATTTACGAGCAATGAGCAGATTCTGAGGTTGGTCGCCTCGGCCAATAGTTCAATCACAGCGCTATATTCAGCTACATTGTTGGTCGTGCAACCTAGACACACGCCTTGAATGTCTACCAACTCACCATGAGGATCGTAGATCACCCATGCCGCAGATGACAGGTTACGAGTGCTGCGGGAAGCACCATCAGCGAAACCAACGTAAGGTGATTCAGACATCTGTTCAGAAGCAAAAGACACAATAAGCAGCAATCATCGGCTCACTAAGACAAAATCAAATGAATACGCACACACACAAAACACACTAAAAAGGTATATGCATGTAAAATAAATGAAAGAGTGCCTGGACTCAGGCATAATATTTTTTAAGATATAGCCCATTACGGGGGCGGTCCAGGGGATTGCCTTTGTAATCAACCAGCTCGTAGGCACCCTTTTGCAAAACTCTTTTTACAATATAGGGTCCGTGCCACATTGGCTCGAGTTTGCCTGCTCCTAGTTTGTCACTAGCTTGGTCGTAGAGCAGGACCAAGTCACCTTCGACGAAAGAGCGTGGGTTAACTGAGTTGTCGAAGTGAGTTTTCACTTGCTTCTTTTGAGCTTCTATAGCAAGGGAGGCTAGGCGACGTGTCTCATCTAGCCTTTCTAGGTAGAGAAGCCGCTCTTCCGCAGGGGTAGTCTCAGGAAGTAACTCGACGGCTAATTTTAGCAAAGGAATTTCGCACTCAATTGGAAGGGTTGCCTCCAGCCCATATACTAGCTGGAAAGGAGTGAAGCCGGTGGCATCCTTCACTGAGGTCCGGTAGGCCCACAATGCGGAAAACAACATCAAGTGCCAATTGGACTTGTGCATGCCGACAGTTCTCTGAAGCATCGTGACCAAGACTTTGTTCACGGCTTCAACCTGACCGTTGGCCTGAGGATAGTATGGGGATGAACTATCATGCCTAAGTCCAAGTTGGGTTGTTAATTCGACCATCATGTGATTACGGAAGTGCTTTCCGTGATTAGTGACAATGGCTTGTGGAACTCCAAACCGAGCAATAACATGATTGAAAATAAATTGCGCCGCCGTGTGACCATCTTCAGACAATGTAGGCATCGCCTCGGCCCACTTTGTAAAGTAATCGACAGCAACGATAATATAACCGTGCCCCCCGGCCGAGCGAGGGTTACATGTCACATAATCGATGCCCCACTTAGCAAAGGGGCCAACAGTCACTACGGGGTGCAGAGGTGCAACAGGGGCACGCATCTTCTTCTGGTAAATCTGGCATTCATGGCATGAGCGGACGGCAAGAATGCAGTCCTTAAAGATAGAAGGCCAGAAATAACCAGCGCGAAGGATTTTCTGTGTTGTAGCGTATCCAGACATATGACCGCCACAAGCGCCGGAGTGGCAGTCATTTAGGACTCTTTCTGCTTCTTCGAAGGTGAGACACCGACAAAGAACTGAATCAACCCCAAGACGGTATAGGGTGTCCCCAATTATACGATAAGGCTGAGCTTGGTGACGGATCCGACGACGAGCGGCTTTCGAAGTCTCAGGGCGGAAGGAGGATGTCTGTAAATAGACGATGATGTCCCCATACCAAGGGTCGAGGGTACTGATCAGGAACAGAGTCTCATCTGGAATTGATTCCTCGATCTGTGAGGAAGCTGCGCCGGATGGCAACGAGCATAGCAGTTCAGCAAAAACCAACGATTTCTTGGACTTGGCTGCAGTGAATTCCAAGTCGAACTCTTGGAGGATGACGATCCACTTTGAGTATTTTCCCCCCTGTAATTGTCGTGAGAGAATATATGTCATGGGGTTGCAGTCTGAAATCACTGTGGTAGTGCGCAACAGAATATAGTGGCGGAATCGTTGGACGGCGCAAACTGCTGCGAGGGCCAACATCTCGACATATGCATATCGAGTTTCCGTGTCTAATAAGTTGCGGCTAAGATAGTAGATGACATGCTCGATGCCATGATCATCGTCTTGGACCAAAACCATGCCGATAGTAGTGTCAGCAGCGGCCAAATAGAGCGTATAATCACGGTGGTAATTCGGAGGCTGCAACAAAGGAGCGGAGACCAGGAGTGTTTTCAAATGAGCAAACGACTCCTCGGCAATGGCATCCCATCGGAACGGGGTGTCACGCTTTAGTAACCGGGTAAATCCCTTCGCTACTTCGGCATAGTTAGGTATGAATCGCCTTAAAAAATTTGCTTTTCCCTGCAAACTTTGTAATTGCCGCAAAGTTGCAGGTGGAGGAAGATTCACGATCGCTTCGACTTTTAAAGGATCCAGACGGATGCCTTCTCGGGAGACGATAAACCCGAGTAGTCGGCCTGACTCTACGCAAAAGACACATTTATGTGGGTTTAAACGAATATTGTAGTGTCTGCAACGGAGAAAAATTTCACGAAGGTGCGATGGGTGGTCTGCTTGTTTAGCTGAATGAGCTGGCAGGTCATCCAGATACGGCTGTACGATGTGCCTTATATCATGAAAAGCGTATGACATCGCACGCTGAAAAGTAGCACCGGCATTTTTGAGGCCGAAGGGGAGCTTCTTATACGCAAAGGTGCCCCACGGACAGATGAAGGCTGTCTTGTATTGATCTGCCGGAGCAATGTTAATCTGGTTGTAGCCAGAAAAACCGTCCATGAATGAATAAATCTCGCTACACGCACATTCATCGATGAGTTGGTCGATAAAGGGAGTGGGGTAGTTGTCCTTTGGACATGCTCGGTTGATATCGTGGTAGTCAACGCAGACACGAATGGTGCCCTGCTTTTTATCGACAGGGACGATATTTGAAACCCACTCTGTCAGAGGGATGGGATAGATAAATCCTGCTTTGAGGAGCTTTTCCACCTCTGCCTTAATGGCTGCCGCCTTGTGAGGGTGCACGGGGCGCAAACGCTGTCGGACAGGTTTGGCTCCGGGATACGTTGGTATCTCATGCACGACTATAGATGGATCAATGCCGGGCATTTCTTCATAAGACCACGCAAAAACATCGCGAAATTCGCGAAAAAGAGCAATGTAAACTTGAGTCTCCTCCGAAGTGCATGTCACTCCAATGAAAATATTCTCGACGATCCCTGGTTTGACAGAGATGTCGATCGGTTGAGTTTGCGTAATGTTCCCTAAATTTCCTTCTGACGTTGAATGGACTTGAATAGGCGTCTGAAGGGGTTGGGAAGGGAGACAAGAGGCAAACCGCGCGAGACACAGTAAAATTTCCTGAGAGGTCGGGAGAAAGGAGGAACGGTGGTGGAGAGAGGGCCACGGTCGTTCATCTAGAGACATTGTCTCTATAATTGCCTCGTCGGAAGGAAATGTTTCTTTTAATGGATCCGAAGAGGTGTATTCTCCTACCCAAGGAGGAAAATCATCTGAATCAAGCGCCCCACACGAGACGGTGGTTTCTATATGAGAAGCCGATACAGCAATGATTTCAACGTAGTTGAGCTCGGCTAGGCTCAACGGCATTTCCTCGCCCCAGGGTTCTATCTGGTCGATGGATGGGAGAATCCAGGGGTCAGAACGAACCGAGATCATCGAGACCGAGGCGAGGTTGGGAGGTGGGAGGGAAAAAACGCCCATAAGGGCGAGTTCTTTAAAGAGCCCGGCTCCCACATTTTCATATGACATTGAGGTATGCTCAACGAAGGGTACGTTTCCCTCGGAAGAGGACGCGAAAAATGAAAGTTGATCAACCGTGACAATTTTCCCTTGATGGGGGAAACGAATGACACGGAAGAGAGACGAAGCCACAGCACGCATGGCGTATGTCCAGCTTCGACCCAGAAGAAGATTATATGTAAGACTAGCGTCTACAACTTCAACCTCAACTTCTACGGTCTTCCCTTCCAAGGTAATAGGTAGTCGTTGAAGGATACCAAACGGACGAGATTCTCTCCCGTCGAATGCTTCCAAAGTCGTCGGGGACTGACTCAAGGTCGGGGACCCGATAGCTTTCCAACACGCAACCGACATGATGCAGGTTGAGGCACCTTCATCAATAACCGTACGATGAATCGTTTTAGAGTTGATGATGACTTGTATAAGGAAAGCGATCTGATGAGGCAGTCGCGGCACATGACTCTCGAGATCAAAAGTAATTAAATCCGAGTCTGTTGGGTCTATGCCACCGATGGCCGATAGCAGGGACTTCCTCTGAGAGGGGCAGCTCTGAAGGACTTCCAATGCGGACATGGCAGATGGAGCCTGCGCTAAGTCCTCCACGATGCTATAGTGCTGGGAAGCACGAGCATTCGGGTTATAGGAAGATTTCCGGAGTACCCCTTTGGGAGGGGGTCGGATTGTCGTCTCGGTGATTGGCCTCTCAATATGGAGTGGGCCAGAGCTGGACGGAGGAGCACTTGAGGAAGCCTCTGGCTCCTTCCCCGCAGACGACGAGTAATCTTTAGCTCGAGTAGATATGTGAATCGGAATTGTTCCGGCCATGAAGACTTGGGAACCGAAAGGGGAGGAAGAAGAAGGATCAGCAACCATCTGGGTTTGCTGAGAAGGAAATGGTTCTTTTAGAACAGCAGGGATCCCTTGAGTACCTTTTAACAACCGGCTAACTTCGGCCCGCCTAGGGCAGTCCTTAGTATAGTGGTTTTCCTCACAAATGAGGCATGGGTACTTAGGCTTACGCTTAGCACCTTCCTCATCAGGAGATTTGGACGATCCTTGCTTGGATTTATCAGGTTTATTCTTCCCTTTTCCTTTTTCCTTTTTCTTGCCTTTCGAGGCTTTGCCAGTCGTGGAAGACTGAACGGCATTGACCTCTGAAGTGTTACCAGAAATAACTATACCCTGGGAAGAGTTCTCGTTGGGTGAACTAGATTTCTGCTTCCCAGAGTTGGAAGATTTTTTGGGGGCCTGGGACACAGCGCCGATGACTCCATCAACGGATGGTTTGGGTGGAGCCTTGGATGTGCCAGGCCTGGGGGCGTCTGGCAAATAATCATACAGAGTACCTGACTGAGAATAGACTAAGTCTAAGTACTGAGCTCGCGCGATTGCTTGCTCTTCAGTTACACATGCCCCCATAGCGATGTCCCTTGCAATCTAGGGGACAAAGGAGGTAGTGAACCAGTCGGTTAAGAGAAAATCAGGTATCCAAAACTTGATTAATCTGCGACGTCTTCTCCATTCATGAATATGATCGAAGATGTGCGTAGCAGTACTCTGTTTAAGAGACGTGAGGAGGTGAGTCCCAGTCTCATATCGAATGGGTAACTGAAAGTGATTTAAAAATGCCATAACCAACGAATTAAAGTCGTGAAACGACGCACGAGACAACTCGATATACCATTTTGCAGCCGAACCCGTTAGAGTCCTTTGAAACAGGCGAAGTCGGATTGAATCATCAAGCCACGAATTCGACGAACACCATAAGTGATACGTCATGACATGGGCTTGAGGGTCCTCGCCAGCCTTCCCATCGAATTTGGGACAATCACTCGGGATTTTAGTTGGAACTGGTGGCCACTGCGGATCATGCAGAATAGGGTCATTTGTTAGCTTTGACACATCAGGCAGTTCCAATGTGGCTAGAAATGGTAATTGAGGGTTAAATGACATCTGTGGCGGATATGAGGTGGAACCAGAATTCCACCCAGTTCCAGGTTGCCCCCACTGTCCTTGTCCCGAAGGACCAGAGCCGTAAGGGCCTTGTCCGTAAGGGTTCTGTCCGTAGGGGTTATTCCCGGAACTAGATTGCTAGTTCTGCCCCCCAGCGCCCCATTGGTTACCATATTGACCGGCAGGTTGTTGATAATTCGGCGGAGGATTACCCTACAGTTGTTGGTAATTTTGATAAGGGATATAAGGATTTTGTCCCTGGGGCTGCTGGTACCAGTACTGAGCCTGCGAAGCAGGCGGCACTTGATATCCACCAGAATGCATAGGTTGGGAATGGTACCCACCTGAATATGGAGGCGGGGCTTGAGGCCTGCCATGGTACGGAGGTCGGGATTGGTACCCGCCTGAGTACGGAGGTCGGGATTGGTACCCGCCCGAGTAAGGAGGTTGGGATTGATGCCCACCTGGATACGGGGGTCGGGATTGATACCCGCCTTGATACGGATGCTGGGATTGAGACCCACCTGAAAAAGGAGGTCGGGATTGGTACCCGCCCGCATTCTGCGCCGTCTGGCCAGAGGGTCATCCTGGTTGGATTGGGGGTGGCCTCATTCGTCCAGAAGACTGCGCTTGCTGGGTAAGAGGTGGCCCTTGTGAAACCGAGGTTTGCCCCTGGTGACCAGAGGGTTGCTGGGTGGAAGGCCGGCCTTGCTGGACGTAAGGCTGGCCTGGCTGCCCAGAAGGGTTTCCTTGCTGGTTTACGGGTTGACCTTGTTGCCCGTGAGGTTGTGCCTGGTTCCCGTAGGGCTGCCCTGAAGGGTGGCCTTGTTGGGTACCTGGTTGACCTTGTTGGGCGTTAGGTTGTCCCGGATTTCCTGAAGGTTGCCCAAAATAAGAGAATTCCGGACCACCAGAGACCCAAGGTTGTCCTTGATGAGGTTGTCCTTGCGGGCCTCCTTGCTGACCAGGAAAATTTTGACCTGTAAACTGCTGCCCATAATCAGGCTGCACGTAAGGTTGTTGGTCCTGGTAAGGTGGTCCTTGCTGTCCATAACCTGGGTGGTATATACCACCACCATATCCGGTGGTGCCCCAATCCACATCAAAGGAACAGAAACTTCATCAAAAGGAGTTTGAGGCAGAGAGGTGTACAAAAGATGATTCTCGGCATCATAGTACGGACCTTGATTCTCCAGGTATTGGACATTACGCAAGTAGTCAAAATATGCTTCTTCTTCTGTCATGAACTCGGAAGCAGGAGGAGCACCACTTGCAGGGTGTACAACTCTAGAAGAAGAAGACGGTTCATCATATTCTGGTGGACCTCGAGATGGGCCCCCTATAGAAACGGCAGCGGATGAGGCTGCGACCACACTCACAACTGGAGTTGACATGGCGACACAAATGGTCGGGTTGGTGGGGACTGCCGTAACGGCAGTCTGAGGGGTTTGGGAAACAACAGATCCTGTGGTAGGGACTACATTACGACTTTCATTAAAGAAACGTCGAGCATCGCTTAACGACCTGTAACGCCTTGGCACCGCTTGTCCAGAGGACGTGATGGTGTAAGGTATAGAGGTCACAGGGGTTATAACAGGGGATGTTGCTGGGATGGGAGTTTCTATATCCGACATAACAGTCGGGCTACTAGACACTGGAGAACCCATATCGAATGAAGCCATTGGAAATGGAGTACCGACAGGGGTGGCAGGATGAGACTCGTCAGATGGTTCCCAAATAGGGTTGTAAAAGTATTCGTAAAATTCGTCTCCTGGAGCTCGAGAATTCAAAGGTTATACGCTCGGAACAATAGGGAGAGCGCCACAAACCGGGGTCTCGGGAGCAACAGAAGAAGGGGACCCTTCACTCGGAGTTGATGGATCTGCCAGGATGTCCCAACAAAGATCCCAAAGAAGCTAACGGCAATCCTACTCAAACTATTCGCACACAAGATTAACCGGGAAATATTATCGTGGCCAAATTAATTTTAAGACATAGGAACAAAACTTGACCTTTTCATGTTTCAAGAGTCGAGAAAAGGACGAAAAGATGACTCTATCGCCTTCAAATGTTTAATGAGCACGAAGTGACAAGACGCTCGCTGGCACCTTTTCTGTTAGACAGTCTGAAAAGGATCAAAAGCTGACTACTCTGGAAGTTCCAGGCAAAAGGTTTACCAAGCAACCCATAAAACTGCTTATACACCTTGGCAATCATATGAGAACCAAGGACTTCCCGTACTGCAGTCAATCTTCCCGAATGCTGTGTTCGGTGCATTACGGTTTACAAGGCGGCAGACTCGGCTTCCTATGGATAAAGGTTGCAAGCCTAATGGAGTCTCCCCATATATACTCGACAGTACGTGGGAGCCCAATCCGTACTAGCACTTATCGTCTCACCGTGGAGGAATCACCCAACCACTCAACGTTAAGCTACTAGGTTTAAAGACGCCGGAATACATCTCTAGCCTAGACCTCTAGATGTTGTCGTTAAGTTCCAATGCGTTTTTAGATAAATTTGGTTAATTTTACAGTTGATCTTGAATTAGGTTTGAGTTTGAGGTCCTACCGTATGATCTCTCAAAAACACCTAAATGCAACTATATGCCAAAGATCATCATTTTGTTCGATGAATTATAGCTAACAAGAGTTAAGGATCTTTCCGGACAAACAAAACGAATTCAAGCAATCACATAACCTAATGCAACTAACAGCAAGGAAATGAAACTTTTCTGTTGAAAGCACGAAATGTCCTTTTCCTTTCAACTATTAATATGCAAAAGACACTAGTTTGCTTTTCTTTTCAATGACATAAAAGTGCTTTTAAAACGAATTAGAGAGATAGCAACACTAAGTGAAAGAACTAGAATCACTCAATGCAAACACAAGACGATTCCCAAAACACCAAAACAGTTTTCCAAATCAAAGGAAAAACTAAGGTTTGGATGAGCTATGTGATCTAAGCTCAGCAAGACAAAAAGGAATTCAAGCGAGAAGGAGGCAAGTGTGAACTGATCGATCCAAACAATTGTGATCTATGCTTGGTAGTGAAGAAATCGAATCAACATAAAAAGTGGTGGTTCAATAATCGACACTAAAAATCAACCAGCAACAAGCAGTGAAAAAGCCTCAAGCAAATCAATAAGAGGGTCGTGGATGAACCTTGAATAGACAAGTAACCCAAGCAAATGGTTTCTCGATGAAACTTCTAAAGGGCTAGGTTACATGGTCTAAAAACACAAGACTCACTCGAATGAGATCAAAGAGAGAGTGCCCCTAACCAAAAGCAATCAAAACAAGCTAATTGAGGGACAAGAAACAATAGGGGATAAGAAAGATTGGTGAATTCAAGAGATAAAGTTATAAAAACAACTTTTTAGGAATCAGCGCAAGTTACACACTGAGCACCCGAGATGATCAAGGGTCAGCGCAACTTTTACACAGACAACCCGAGCTGTCAGCGCAAATTTTACACAGACCACCCGCGCTGATCTCAGAAAAACACAGTCATCGCGGGAATTAAGCTAGCAACCCAGGTCAGCGCGGGTAAAAAGCTAGAAAGTGGCGCTGACATCGCGACTATACACGTCTTTTCCGCGATGATCCGATTTTCCAGGATCGTCGCGACTGTTAGGCGTAATTACGCGATGGATAGGATGTTACAAAAAGGTGAGCGCGATGACAGCGCAACTGTCAAAATTAAATCCGCGATGGAGCTCTAAAATAGTGATAGGCAAATCAAAACTCCCAAATCAAAACAACCAATCTTTCAATCAAACAGGGGCATTTCCCAGATCAACCCAGGAAATGCAAGAGACTGATAATCAATCCCCAATCTTTGACAAGAGATAATAATCGAATTAAAAACA
>APFE030687880.1:71381-94313 GCA_000404065.3 Pinus taeda
ATATACGCGACGGTACGTGGGAGCCCAATCCGTACTAGCACTTATCGTTTCACCGTGGAGGAATCACCCAACCACTCAACGGTAAGCTACTAGGTTTAAAGACGCCGGAACACGTCTCTAGCCTAGACCTCTAAATGTTCTCGTTAAGTTCCAATGCATTTTTAGATAAATTTGGTTTATTTTACAGTTGATCTTGAATTAGATTTGAGTTTCAGGTCCTACCGTATGATCTCTCAAAAACAACTAAATGCAACTATATGCCAAAGATCATCATTTTGTTCGATGAATTCTAGCTAAAAGAGAGTTAAGGATCTTTCAAACAAACCAAAACGAATTCAAGCAACCACACAACCTAATGCAACTAACAGCAAGGAAATGAAACTTTTCTTTTGAAAGCACGAAATGTCCTTTTCCTTTCAACTATCAAAGCAAAAGACACTAGTTTGCTCTACTTTTTCAATGACATAGAAGTTCTTTTCAAACGAATTTAGAGAGATAGCTACGCTAAGTGAAAACTAAATCACCCAATGCACACAAGACAATTCCCAAATCCTTGAAACCGGTTTCCTAAATCAAAAGGAAACAAAGGCTTACGAGCTATTGTAATCTAAGCTCAACAAGACAATGAGGAATTCAAAGGAGGAAAGCAAACTGCTTGGAACACAGTCAATCACTCTCAACAATCACCAAACACAAGTGGGAACAAGAACGAAGTTGGCTGGCCAACCAAGAACACCAAATCTCAGACGGGAGGCTAGACACACTTGACCACTAGATGTCTTAGGGTTTTAGTGCGAAACCAATGAAAATAAGCAAACACCCGAAGGATGTGAGTTCACAACCAGACAAACGACGGTTCGACACACTTCAGCAATCGCCAAAAGCCAAGACAAAACATAAACCAAGCAACAAGAGCAAAAGAAGGGCTTTGCACAAACCAAAAACAAGTAACAAACGAGCACTCATAGAAAGAGGTCTCGCAAGCAATCAAGCCACAGTTCAAACAAAGCTATCAAGCCAAAAACCAAGTAGCAAAAGCAGGAGAAAGCCAAAACCAAAAGGTTCAGCAAGTCAATTTGGACAAAAAGGTCTTTTACAGGATCAGCGCGGGTGACCCTATAGCAACAAAGCGATGACAGACAGATGCCTGTAGCAACTTTGCGCTGTCAGCGCGGAAGGACACGAATAAAGGGCGCTGGCCCGAAAAAGCAGGTCAGCGCGACTGTATGAATATAAAAACGCGACGACAGAGACAGCAAAGAAGGCAGGGTGCGATGTCAGCGCAACTGTTTTAAAATAAAACGCGCTGAGGCTGAAAAGCAAATAAATTTGAACAAAAACTTCCAAACCAAAGCAACAGGTTTTCAAAGCAATTAAGATAGTCCCTAGGACGAACCCAGAAACCAGTCAACAGCAAGACAATCTCCAAACTTTCAACAAAGGAGAAACAATCAAAACAAAGGTGACACACAAAGGGACAGGCAAGCTCCCCAGTGGAGTCGCCAAATTGTTGTATAGGTAAATCCCCTCTACGGATAGAGGCGATCCCTACTAGCCCAACAGGGGTCTAGCAACAATCGAACAATGCTACACCGCAGGTTCCTAGTTGTAATTAACAAGTAGGTGAGAATAACTTACTCGGATTCCAACGCTTATTTGTCGAAGAGATATTCCTCTCGCTCCTTCGCTCCAGCCGATCACAATTCCCCGCTATCCTCGCGGACGAACACCTGCACAAGCAAAAGAGAGCAAACAAGAGTGTAAAATCTAATAAAAACAACTATGTATCGGTCAGGAAAGATACAATTTACATTAATCATCCATTAAACACATGTAAATGGAACCATAAGAGTAGTCATCTATCTTTATTGACAAAAATTAGAGTAAGGTACAACCGATGTCCTGATGCTGCGTCCTTCCCTAGAGGGTCCAGCCAGCGTGTCTCCCAAGCATTCACCTTTGGATCAAACTCCCAAGTCACAAGGTCTCTCTCTCACATACAAGGCCACTAGCTTATGACCTTCTCTAGCTCAAAGCAATCCTCACACCACACACTAAATGCCTACAAAGAGCAGCACTCAAATGCACTAAGAATTCCTTCAACAAAGTCTATATGTTCCAAACTAGCTGCTCATGGGCAATGGAGGAGGCTTATAAAGGAGAAGGAGTCTCCATGAATAGACAAAGGATGAGATTTCCTCCAAGGAAAGTGGGTGGTCAGTCGAACAGACATGCTAGAGAAAGGATGGCGACCTCAACAATGCTAACAACCAGTTCTGGAGGGATCTGGAAGGCTGGTTGTTAGAACAAATTCGCCCAAACAGGATCAACGCGGAAAACCCGTGAACTGCCGCGCTGACATCGCTAACCGCCGTAGAAGAGGTCTGGTCAGCGCGAAAAGGATAAACGGAGGAGGCGCTGTTCGTGAAAATGGGACCAGCGCGGAAAAGACGTGTGCTTTCGCGCTGGCAGCGCAACAGATACACTGTCCTCCGCCCGTCAGCGTGGTTATTTTATTAACAGTCGCGATGATCAATTTGACTTAGGCAAAGAGGGTTTTTTAGCCATTTTGAGGAGCATGAGTATAGGTGAATGTGGTTTTATGGCACAGTAAGGGGACTGACATGATGGCAGTGACATTTTACTGTGTAACAGATGTGTTTTATGAGATCCCACATTCATGCTTGGAATATGGCATGGGGGTCACTTGCTGAAAGAAATATTTGGTTCAACCATGTCTACAGTTGGGTGGTACCTGGAAGTCCCAAACTTGGTCAAATTTTTATATGTCTAATAAAAATTAAGTTCTCTTTCTTTTGGATTTAATGGTTGTTATCTCACTATTATATTCATGGTTTTATACTGGTTATAAGCATGGTTAATTGACTGGTTCATGTCATGGTTATTTCATGTATTTACTTGTAATTGTTAAAATTATGGATGCAAGACCTAATTGATCTCACAATAGTTCAAGGGAGGAGGTGATTATCCTTATTGTCATGTCTCATAAGAGTTTTCAGTTATTCATGCTTTCTCTTGTATCCTAGACCTGTAGATTGCATTGATGCCAAGTGTTTAACAGAATGTTAGTCCTTGTTGAGGATGGTCAGGCCTAGTCCTGGAGTTAGTTTTTGGTTTATTAGTCTTAAAATTATATGTTTAATGGATTCTGAAAGTTACAACAAGTTCTGGGCAGTGGTTGGAATTCTGGTCTTGAAAAGTGCCTTAAATCACGCAAATTCTAGCATAGGTCTATTGGAAATAGTCCATAGATGTAGGCATGCAGGATTGTGGGAGCATCCATATCTCTCTAGATGTTGGCATGCACATAGAATGGGAGCATCCAAAGGTTTAATAACTTAAAAACTTAGTGGGACCCAGGGGCATGATACCTGAGTGGTTGGGATGGCTCCTGGGAGTGTTGTTGTTGCTATGGAAGGTATGTTTGATGTGTTTCCATCAATTCCACTTCCTTAAGGTCACCTAGGAGGTTGAATCATATCATAGTAGCCTCTCATCACATGTTTACCCCGGTTGGTCAGTTACTTGGGTAGTTGTGGGAGGAGGGTGTTACATATTGTTATGGATCAGTATTTGATGTTTTATGAGACATGTCTGGTAGGAAATTTTATGAGGAAGAAGGTGTCAAAACAAGACTTGGAGGATTGGGTGGAAGAACATTGGGGGAAGAGACTATGTTATATTCCTAAACTATGACTTTTATTGAAGGGTGGGATAAGTGTGGTTATAAATAGTAAATTAAATTTATAATTTTTGAAGAAAAAGTGTGGTTTTGGGGTTTGTTAAGTTACTTGCTTAAAATTTGGAACCCTACTTTTAACCCTAAGACTGAACCTTTTGTTGTTCAACATATCTGGGCTTGTTTTCTTAGTTTTCCTAAATGAATTTGGACTAGGGATTTTATGGAAAGGGTGGGGCGAATACTTGGGAAATTATTTTTCTTTGACAAGAAGGTGTCAGAGTCTACTAGAGTTATTGATATGGAGGTGGATAAAGTTCCCCTCGAAGAAGACCTAATAAAGGTTTCGTTTTTGAAATAGAGGTAGCCTAAGGTGACTAGGTTTTTAAACAACCCGTTGACTACCTAGGAGTCCCCTTCATATGTTCCTGGTGTCATGAGGTAGGGCATTTAAGATGCATTTTTTCTTTCTTTACTTCAACAATTCAAGAAAAGTAGAGGGTGAGGTCAGAGTCGAGTCATGGAGACTTTTCAGTTAGTTAATACTTAGCAACAATAGTACTTCAAGAGGAGGTTGATTCAGCATTAGGGATTATATAAGGAAATCTTGGCACAAGAATTTACCTAAGAAGAAGGTGGTTCGCACATGTAGAACAAGGAGAATATTGATCAAAGACAAGTGATACACATTTCCTTTGAATCCTCATATGTGGTAGAAGAGATGCTCCCAAAAGGTCATTCGATTGGATGTTCATTTGTTTTAGTCAATGATTCTCAAGAAGGGAAAGAGGTGCCAAATTTTCTTCAGTCGACTCTCTCCCTAAGCAGAAAGCCTTTCCCAACTTTACCAATCCTTTTAGTAGGTCCCCCTTTGTCATTAACCCCTTTGCCTATGTCAGTGTTGCAGTTGACTCAACAACTTGTAGGTGATGCTGGAGTAGGTGGTGGAGGTGGTAGGACCAATGTGGTGAATTCCTTTGACTATTTTAGGAGGGGAGGATCCATAGAGACTAAGGAAAGCACCTTCTCTTTGAAAAGGGAGGTTTTCAATCTTCTCCAGCAGTCAAGGGTTTTAAAGGATTTTTCCCCAAAAACTATTCTAGTTGTCGAGTTTCCATCACAACTAATTGGTGAAAAACTTGGGGGGGGGGATCCAGTGTTCAAATGACCTCCAGATATGTTCCAAAAAACTCCATTAAGGTTTTGTATCTCTCTAGGGTTTTTTCCCTTGATGATTGACAAAATACTCAGACCTATTTCTAGAGGGGACATAAGGCAAGTGTTTTTGGGTAGTGTGAAATAATTGGAATGCCAATTGAATGATTTCCCACTAGAGGAAGGGGGTTTGTGCCAAAATTTTGATTATCTTTTAAATCCCCCCCGCTACAAATAGACATGACTAAAGGAAGAGGCACTCATCAAAGGAAACTAGACCTAATATAGGGCATTTTATCTGAGTAAATGATGGGTCTTAGAGGGAGGAATAAAAGGATGAGACAATATTACAATATTTATGCAATTTTTTTTCAGGTACTTAGAGATACCAAGCTCGGTAGTGGGTTTGCCTGATTTTGGTCCTATTAGTAAACATCAGATGGGTGGGGATTTCCCCAAATAGTGAGGCCTCAAACAATTGTTATAGTTATATAAGTCGGATGTCCTTTTGTCGTAAGAAAAAATGTATGGGAGATAAATAGTTTTATTTTCTTTCTTTGTTTTTAGTTAGTTAGAATTTTAGTATAGTGGACTCTAGAGGTCTATTTGGAGGTATTTTGATGGTCTGGAGTTTAGGGATACATGATATCTCCACTTCTAGCCAACCATTTGGAATTTTGTTAGAAGGCTTCTCCAAGTTGGATCAAGTTCATTTCACGTTGCTAAATTGTAACTATGGTCCTTACCAGAATCATCGATTTTTCTTGGAACAAGCCAAAGGATTAGGTTTGTTGTAAAATCCTTTAGTATTGTGGGAGGAGACCTGAACAATATCATATTAGACTAGGAATGTTGGGAAGTTCATTAGGAAAGGAAAGTATGTGGTTGATATCCTAAAGAGATTTGAGATGGAGGATTGCAAACCTATGTTGACACCCATAATTACCAACTTGAGGAAGCTTAATTATTTTGAGAATAAGTTGGTGGATAACACATTGTATAAGCAACTGTGAGGGTGCTTGATGTATATGGTCAAAACTAGGCTAGATATATGTCTTGCTATGAACACTCTAAGCCAGTTTATGGAGACTAGGGGGATACATTGGGGTGGTAGTGAAACATGTACTTAGGTACTTGAGAGGTACATTAAAATATGGACTCAATTATGTCAGTGTTGGTGGAGTGCAGTTGCATGATTGCATATATTCAAATTGGATTGGGAGTGCAGTGGACAAGAAGAGAACTTCGAGTTGTTTCAATTTGGAGCTAGTTATGATCTCGTGGTTTAGAAAAAATAAAATTTCATAGCACTTAGCTCACCATAGGTCAAGTACATGGCTACAAATTTTTCACATTGTGAGACCATATGGCTTCACAAAATGCTCATAAGTTTATATGATCTTGATATGGGGCCCACAATGATTCACTATGTTGCAACAAGCGTTAAAAAAATCTAGTGTTTCTTGACAAGTCCAAACACGTAGAGATCAAATACCACTCCATCATAGATAAGGTCTAGAGTGGTGTCGTAAGGTTGTAGTACATGTCCATGAATGAGCAAGTGGAAAACATTCTCACCAAGCCCTGGTGAAGAGGAAACACCAATGTATTTGTTTTCACAGTTTCAAATTGTAGTTTGACTATACATTATTTTATAGGTACTAAAAATTGTGAGTAAAATAAATCAGTTTGGTTTTAAAAGTTTAAAATCAACCATGCTTATGGTTCTAGATTTGTTTTATGCTTTTGAAGTGGGATGTTTTTAAAGAGCCTAAGGGATATACATTGGAAAAAAACATATTTTCTTCAATAATGTTGGCCCATCTCTGTGCAAAAGGTAGTGGGGAATGAAACTTTCAACATCATGATAAAATGTCCATCATATGCATCGATATTGTGTAATGGGAGTGCACCATTTGAAGGTCTAGTATTCTCAAGAAGGTTATCAACCAACTTCCTGAACATATTATTAAATTCCTTTATTGTTTCATTCTCTTTGTTCTTCATTTCATGTCGTTGAGTCAATAACATCCTATTGTTGGGTGATAAAAGGTGTCTTCTAAAACTCCTAATTACCTCACATTAATCATCAACTCGGGAAAGTCCTTTTATTCCAAGAGTGTACACAATATGTGCATGCTATGAATCTAGAGAGTAATGTTTCTTAGAATGAAGTATAAACCTTTGATACAAGAGTAAACGGATGCATTTATAAAGCTTAAATTGCAACTGTTAAAGGAAATATTACATCTAAGCATCAAGACTTAATCCTCTGCTAAAATCGTAATCAAATCTCAAACAAGCAATTCAATTGAAAATGGCATCAACCGAGAGCATAGTAGCAATAACCAATCTCTTCTTAGCTGATTCAATCTAAGTCATACTCAATCTCAATTAAGCAATCCAAAGGGAAATGATGTCAATTGAGAGTTCAGTAGCGGTAACCAAACTCTTTCAGCTGATTAAATCAATAAGGTTCATTGTCTTAACGGCTAATTAGTCTACAATAAGAATAAACAGAATCAAATGAAAATGTTGTGAAACATGTAAAGAAAATGTACTAACTTCAATATAGGAAATCGGTAAATAGTAAATAAGATAAACTCACAGAAAATGGGAAAAATATCAAACCAATCAAACTTGCGAGAATCAGAAATATATAACACAAGGGATAGCAATTTAATCCACCAGAGGTTGGGCCCTTAGCTGCCAGCGAATACTACTGACCTACTTCAGAGAATATGAATGGACAACAATGTAAATTATATATTAACCATTGAACTCAAGTCTCATTACAATACGGTCATGTTCTCTAATTGCACGAGTCTGTAAATTAAAATTACAATTGGAAATAAACCGAGATCCATCCCTTTCCTCCTACAATCTTTTGCTTTTATAGTCAAAAAGAGGTAAAAGATAAATGTGATCCCTCAGGATCGGGAGATCTTGAGGGATTCACAACTGAATGCTATCTTCTGACACCCTTCATATTTAGCGTTGATCCTCTTGATTCGTCCTTTGACTTGACTGCGCGCCCCATTCTTCCTTTGTTGGTTTATGTTGTTCCGTCTCTAGGGAACAAAAACTGTTCCTTTCGACTTTTCTCTGCATAAAAAGGGGTAAAAGTTAGTTACGGTGGCTAAATCTTAATTGAGAGTAGTTCATTTGTTTCTTATCATAATCCATCAATATGTTAGCGTATCAAGATATGAAAGAGATAAGAAAAGAGGAATAAGGTAATGGAATTAAGAGTAAATACATACCCATTTCGTAACTCAACACCTACCATATTTTATAATGGGCAATTTTTTCATGTAGACATCATGGAAATATTGCCAACTTCTAACACTAGTAATGGTTAAACCCCCAAACCAAATTTAACCATCTTATTTCAAATAATAAAAAAAATTCAACACCTCATCTTCGTGGTCTTGGGCAACACTAGCTTCACCACCTACATCATAAAATATTTTCAAATGATCCTCAATAATAATTACATTATTACCAGCAAAATTGGAAGCTAATTCCTATATTTCTTGAGCATTTCATGATGGGATCCATGGATTCTCAACATTCCAAGAGCTCTATACACGTTCTTCATCAAAGGAGGAGTAGCCATGATCTGTAAATTTATCTTTTAAAACAAGAACATAAGATCTTCGACTATGTGGTGGAGGTTTAAATTATTTGGAAGTTCGTTTTTGTTTACCTTTCTTCTAAGATATCTCTAAATCTGTCAATTTGGGAGTAGGATATCTTATACACAACTTGACTCAATGGAATCATGCAAATGAATATGAATATTTTAAAGTGATGGTTTAATAGTCATCAAAGTTTTATGAATTAAAATATTCTAAACTCCAAAAGAAATGACTTTTTCCCCTAGCAATAGCATCAAAACGTAATAATAAAATCTAGCACCACTAAAGTATTAAATTCCAAGCACAATATGTTAGTTGTATAACTTGGAAAGGCTACCCACATTCACCACATTAACTCTTCTCTCCTTAGGTTGGTTCTTCTCCAATTTGAGGGGCGTATCCCTAAATAAAGTCAATCCAATTTTTTTTTCTCCAATTCTAAGGGGGTATCTCTAAAGAAAGTCACTCTAATTTGTTTAAGTCTTTATGAAGTGTTTGTAGACCACTCATTTTGGTTTAATGTGTTTCTAGTGAATGCATGTATGTATAGATTCTAACTAATTTCAAAGTATGATGTAGGAAAGTGTGTGTAGATTTCTAGACTTTAGTTAAGATATGTGAGTATAATGATCTTATTTTGAAGTAATGTTCCAAATTTACCATTAAATGGAAATAATTGAGAAAAAAAGAAGTGAAAAATGCAATGCTTGAATATGCAATCTAAATTGAACCTGTGCATTTAGATTTAGATGCAAAAAAAAAAGAAAAGATAAATGAAATTATAAAATGCAATATTTTTTAAATGATTCTAAATTGTGATCTAAAAATCTCATTTTTACATTCAAAACATTCAATTTTTCAACCATTAATTAATCATAAAAAATTTATAAACAATTTCCAAAATGTTATAATTATGATTTTGTTTAACTTAAGATGCAAAAATAGGTTTCTTATGCGAAACAAAATTCTAAAAATACTTTCTTAAAGTGGAATAATGATAAAATTTCATGAAACAAGAATAAAAAATTAAAATATAAACTTCTAGCAAGAAAATAATTTGGAGAGTATGATCAAGTATCCTAGGTCAATATGCTAACTAGAAAATAAATATCGAAGATAAAAATGCACTAAACTCAACAATTTGAATAAAATTTCCAGTGAATTAATTAAAGGGTGATTCAATGTAATTTAATATTAACAAAATTTTTTTCTAAATAAAATAATTACTAGAAATTGATAAATTTCTGAACAAGTAACAAAGAAAGATTATTATTCCAGAAGATAATGCATTGGTTTTTTATCAAACCCATATTAGTTTGGGTTTGACAAAAAAAATTGCAAACTTTTTATATCTTAACATTCCAGATTGAAATTTATTATTTTTTAATAATAATTTAATTTATGTATCTTCAACTTGGTTTACTATCAATTTTCACTTGCTATTACTCATTTCCTTGTTTAAGGAACCCAGAAGTACAACAATCTCATCACACAAACAACCAAAAAATACAAATATTGATGTCAAATTATATCAATTTATTGTATTTTGTCAACCAATAGTATCACACATTTCTCATCTTTGAAAGTGTGACTATAACAAACTTTGCAGAACCATTAAGACAAATGATACAATAAAACTAAACACAATTGATATTTTGAACAATCTTGCAAGAACTTCATGAAAACAAAAACAAAACAATAGTGACAGTTTGGAACAACCAAGGCAGATCCAAGTACTAAACATTCAACAAAACGAGAGTGACAGCTTGGAACAACCAAACGTAGAACAAAGAGCACTAAATGTTTTCTAGAAAGTGTTTGTGTCAAGATACAAAGTCCAAGTTAATTCAATGTCTTTAGACCTAACACATGCTCCCTGTCAGGCAATGATAAACACCGTGGATTTCTAGTATAATACTAAGTCGTGTGACCTTCAATTTGAAACAAAAATATTTGGATGTGTGTACCGAACTGTAGCAACATTCTTCACTATGCAGTTCACATACACTTAAAATACCTCAAAAATAAATAATACATTTTTTTGTGTGAGACATTTCATTGCCTTTGATATCTACATTTTAAACCTCAAGATGTTGAAAATTGAGGCTAAACCTTCTTAATTCGTTGGTTCCCTCGAAATCACTAGTGACTTAATCAGACGCTTAATGTCTATACATTAATTATGTGGGTTTTGGAAAGCTCTATAAATTTTTTCATAGCATTATGACTGCTATACTCGATTCTCATTCTTTCATGTGTTTCCTTTTTAACTTCTTAATAAAAAACAACGCCAAGGATGCTATTTCACCTTTTAAAAGTGAAATTATAATTAGAGTGAAAATGACTTTTGTATATTATTTTAACTAACAAATATAGTTAATAGTTTTAATTGCCCACCCCCAATCGGGGTGTAGCAACGTGGAGGAGGGGGGTCAACAGAGATGGGACTGGGAAGTGGCAGGCATTGTCCATACAAGTGCTAGGATAGGAATAAGTTTGGGAAGTGGAGGGAGAGGACAGGGGAAGGGCAGGGAAGGAGAAGACCCCGAGAGTAGGTCGGTGGAGCCGGGAAAGGAAGATAGTGAGGATGGCAGAGGGGCCAGCGAGAGTGTAGGCAGGAGGATTCTAGTAAGTGGCAGGATGATAGAAGAGTACAGGTGGCAAGAGCAGCCAGGAGAAAGCAAGAGTTAATGAGAGCTAGCGTGAGAAAGGATGGAGGGTCATCCTCCCAAGGTGACGGGGTAGGGAATATAGCAGTGAGTAAATATGATAGACAAGTGGTAGATAAGTGTAAGGACATAATGGGAAGGGGATAAAACATAAGGGAAAAGAGACAGTAGGTAGTTGCATGTAGTGGGCGAGAATGAGAGTAGGAGAGAAGAAAGGTGGTCGAGGAACGACGACGCAGCCTAGAGATAGCAGCGAAGCCAGCTTTGATAGTTGGTATGTTGCTCTACTGGCCCTGAACCTCATAAGAATTAGGATGCCTTTCTATATAATATTAGGGAAAGTGTCCAGGATAGGTAGGGATTATGTTAGAGATGATTCCAGGAACTCCTGGAACCCTGGCTAGGTGAAGAATAAAGATTTCTTAAGGAGAGATGATAGAATTAAAACCCTAGCGTCAAAGAAGGTGCCCAGAGAGAAAGGAGAGAGTAGAGGAAAGATGAGAAAACCTGGTAAGGATGCCAGGCTGAGGAAGCTCACTTTGGCCAGGTGGTGCCTGAGGCTAGGAGAGGATGGTGCAGGTACCAGGAATGGAGAGGATTCCACCATGGTAACCTCAAGAAATGAAATTCGAGAAATTGTGGCCCTTGCGACTCCTGCTAGGAACTCCTCGAGTAAAACATAGAGAAAAAATGGAGAGTTACATAGAATAAAGAGGATAGAGAAAAGAGGAAAAAGAATGAATTTACCTGGTGCTATGAAGAACAGGGCCAGGGTCCTACTATTTAGACCCCCAGATAGGCCCTCCATGGCCAAGCTTCCCTGCGAAGTACAGAATAGTATTTCAGATTACCTTGATGGCGGTCCTATGTAGATGCCTCTGTCAAGCTGTCTGAGCAACGGACGACGGAGCACGAATAACCCGAGGGTAAAAGAAGAGAGGGTCAGTAGAACCAAAAACCATGAGACGGTGGGGGGAAATCTAAAAGGAACCTCAAAAAATCTCAGGCCGTTCGGCCTTGAGCGGGATACCAAACATGACTTAATTAAGTGGAAAATTGTTTGAGTGTTAGTCCAACAACGACCTGATACTTTTTATGGTTATGTGATAGGTCTCACCACAAACTACGTCCAACATAGAGTGGAGGCTAGAAAAAGGAAAGAAGCAAACAGTAACAGCAACGAAGACAACATGGCAAGAGATGGAAAAGATGTGACCAGGAAGGGCAAGAGAGACACAGGAAAAAAGATTGCTGAGGGGGTGAGAGGCCCCAACAGAAAGAAAAGCAAGAGAGAGAGAAAGACAGGACGAGAACACATGAAAACCCTCATCAACGCATACATGGAAGGGAACCCACCGGAGGTCATAGCCCAAATAGTTGGCTGGGAGTGAGAACTAAATGACAACATAAGGAACCAAGACATTCCCATGGAAGAATGGGAGGACATGGTTCATGACCCAGGGAACTCCCGCGGACGGCACACACTCTTCAGACAAACGATCTAGAAATACTAGGTCATGAATAATGTGGTGGCCTGGGCTATGACCCTCAGTAGAGAACATGAAACAACCAGAGGTTCGAAGGCAAAGGAGGCAACAAGGAGAAGGATCCCATCAGAGTAGAGCTCCTCAGGGAGATAGCGGTAGTCCAGATCAAAACTTATCGAAACAACTTAGCACTGAGCAGAATTGAACAAACACTATAGGATATGAAGAAGAGCGAGATGTTGGGTTCCATCGCCAAAGCACCAGCTCCAGTAATATCCTCAGACGAGGAGTGAACGAGAGGTCCAACTACATTTTGTTGAAGTTCCATGATGAATAGATTTTACTTGTTAAAATTGAATTGTAGTATAGATAGTATAGATAATGCTGTTAGGCTGGTAGAGAAAGACTTATTTAAATTTTGGATAGCTTTTAATGCTAACAGATGGCTACCTAGTTTCCTTCAGGTAGGTGAGGCCACCTGGAACAAATGGAAAATTTAATTTGCGAAAGTACTACCAAGTTTACAACAACAACAAAAAATTAATTGCCCATGAAATTTATTTTTAAAATATCATTCTGCATCTTGCAAATATACCAAAATTACAAATGTGGTTACATTGACATTTAAATTTCCATATACCAAAATCATAAATGTAGTTACATTGAAATTTAAACTTCCATACAACAAAATCGTAAATGTGGTTACAATGAAATTCAAACTTTGACTTTCATGTGTGCACCTTCTTTAATTTATTATTATATATGAACACTCACATATTAAGAAGCTATGATATCTTTGTCAGACATTAATGTGGACCATGAGGACCGTGTCACATGTCCTTGGTGCATGTTCTTCCATGCGTACTATGGAGACATCATTACTGATATCCTCACTATGGACAACTTTATTGAGCACTTTGAAAAATTAAAAATTCTACACATCCACAACCCATCAACTTGTGACTTAAGGCTATGAAAGCACATTGCTTGCTTCAATAACTCTCACACCCTTATTTTCATGTATTTTTATTCTGTATTTTGGTTTTAACATTATCATCATATTATTACATGAGGTATAAACATAATTTTAGTTATATTTATCATCATATTATTACATAAGGCATATGCAAGAATATTTTATTCCTCCATTATATAGTAGTGGAGGATACCCAGTGTCAGTTAAGGATAACTACGACAACTAGGAAGATGCAAGTCCCTATGTGAGCTTACAACTCACCATACTTAACTCATATGGAAATTAAGCATGGGAGAAACCAAATCTAACCCCCCCGTTAATCGAAACATTGGGAGTAACTAAAGAATAAAGAAAACAAAGAATGGGTCCCGAAAACGAGGCATGATTAGGTACCCATGTACAAACTCTCATAAGAGAGAAAAAACTGTAGAAAAAACTTGCCTCCCCGCCGCCTCCCCACTCACCACCACCCCTCCCCCAAAAAAGAGAGAAAGATTCCAATGCTCAAATTATCATGAAGCTAAAATTTTAGATCCCATAATGATCCATTGAATAGCAAGAACATAGGCCTGCTCCAATTAAGAGGTACGAAATGTTGAAGTACCAAAACTCTGAAGATGAAAGCCATAAAACCTTAATGAGGTTGGTCGATCTTTGAAGTAGGATTGTTATGACGGCACAAGGGTGGCAAACACTATCAACTTCCCCCCAAAAAATATCTAGAGAAAATAGGCACCAGTAAAAAAAACAGGACAAAGGCTTCAAACAGAAGCAACACCATCAACCAACAAACAAACAATGAGGCCTGTAAGTATGGCAAACTCAGCTCAAATGTTGTACAACAACACTCTTGAAGTTGTTTGAACATTGTCACCATCACACTGATCAAACATAAGAAATGACAATAGTCAACAAAGAAACAACAACTATATTTGTCAATATCTAACTTCTCCCCTTAAAACACAGCTATAGAAAGAGTGAGAATGAATAGTATTCATTGTCAGCAAATTTTCCCCTGAAACACAACTAAGGGAACAATTGCAACCAATAATGAACAATTGATGCAACACGACGATATGAATTCTGCAAACATTGATTCAAATGATTCCATGACCATCCATTGATCCATCCACAAACAATCTTGATGATCGACACTAATCCACGATTCATTCTCTCATGTCTCTTCTGTAACGATCTGAATGCAGGACTACTATGTGACCAAGAATGTTGATGTTTGGGTAATTTATTTTAATAATGATGTGCATATGACTTAGTTTTTTCCTCTATAGACTCAAAGTTGAGTGCAACAACACTTTCATTCAGAATGACATTTGTAGCCATGTAATCAATCTATTTATCAAAATGAGTAGGAGCATTTTCTTCCAATACATCATTCTGAATTCCTTCGACTAGAAACAACACCTCTCTAGCTTCAACAAAGTTGGATATAGGTCGGGCAACAACATGATCGTATCCAAGACCTTTTCTTGATGTCTGCAATGTAGGGTCAATAGGAGCAACAATTCCCTATCCATTCTTCCCAAATCCTCCAGTATATCCCATTTTGCTAAGCAATCGAGACCCAGTATTTGTAGTATTTTTTTACAAATTGGGCATGATAAAGGCATGCGATAATCCAAGTGGATATTGGTGGCCACCTACCTATTCCACTTGGATCCCCACAATTGTTTCTTTCAGTTTTTCAGTTTCCTTATTTGTAGCATAATTTACTATTTTGGCAGTGTTTCGGTCCTGAACTTGCAGAGCCATTTTGAGGCCCTAAATGAATTTTTTTTTGGGAAAACGGGGACCAACATGGGTCTTGGACTGATGATGGTCATTCAAAAGTTGTAGTCCTCATATAGATATTTCTAATGAGGTATTGTGCATGTCATACAGAGATCATATGCCAAAGTTACGACCCCGGGAAGTTGATGTACCAATTTACCCAAACAGGGCCCATAGTTTGGCACTTCATCTCCTAGGGTTAGCTTTTTGGATGTTTAGGGATTTTCGTTGTTTCTCAATAATAAATAGGCCTTTGACCCTCATTGTAACAAGTTCAGAAGCATGTAGCCGCCACATCTCTTCTCAGAGATAAGCTACCATCGCATGAGCTAGTCTTATTTCCATTTTGTTTGTAAGCATATTTCAGTATTTGATATTAATGAAATGAAGTTTTATTTATATTGCATCTTTGTATTTATGGTCATATATGTAATTTGTTGCATTCATGTATAAATTTGGATTAGTGGTATCAAAGCGGTCTGCTCTTTCTCTGTTTTTCTTTGCATGTCCCCAACAAGGTCAGGATATAAGGAGTTAGGGCTTGATCTAGTTGAACATTTTCAAGATCAGCCCCGCAAACCCTGACGTCCACCCATGGGGGAAGAAAAGAAAGATGAGGGGGCAGGAGATCCTATCAAAATATTGCTCGAGGAGGCCCTCGAGAAACAAAGGAGGTTGATGATGGATAACTTTTCCCAGATCATTCGATGGTTTCCCACTGGCAGCACATCCATATCCAACAGCCACTCTGGAGGCACCACTCCTTTTAAGGTAAAAGTAAACTTTGACATTCCCATATTTGAGGGCCAAATAGATGCAGACGTCGTAGATAAATGGTTAAATTTGCTAGAAGGATATTTTTCTATTCATGATTTTTCCAGCCGAGAAAACAAATCCTGCTCCCATGTCATGGACTGGTGGGAAACCTACTGTGAGCAGAAGAATGAAAGTACGACCTCACTGTTTTCAGCCGCACCCACTTGGAATTCGTTCCGGGATGTCATCAAGGAGAAGTACTATCTTGTCGAGAGCTATGAGGATAAATACATAAAGTTGACAACACTGCGACAGGGAAGGGACCAAGATGTGTCGGAGTTTACCAATGTTTTTCATGCCCTTCACACAAAGTTTGGTATCAAGGATTCTCAGAAACATTTGGTACTCAAGTACCATGGCTGCCTACACAGGTACATCCAAGACGAGATGGAGTTCCTGGACATCTCCTTGCTTGGCATGACATGCTGATACACTGTCAAGATCGAGTAGAAGTTTAAATAGAAGATGCAAGACTTTGTATTTGTGAATCCAAAGCAAGGGAAAGGTGCCCCCAAACCGCAGAACAAAGGACAGAGCTAAGGTGGGGTGGCCTAGGACAACTTGCTAAATCCGCAAGCAAAGAAAAACACTTCAAAGTTGAAGAAGGACACGGGAAAGTGGTGTGAGTTCCATAAGAGCTCCACTCACAACACAAGTGAGTGTCAGGCCAAGCAGTCACTAGTGGCCGAGATGAAGGCTTTGGAATCAAACGCATGTTATGACTCTGAGTCAGAACCCAATAAGGGGAATGACAAAGGGAAGCAGATTATTGATGCGGAGCCCAATACCACGGTTGCCACCACGAAGATCTAGGAGGAACCCGAAGATCCAGAGGAGGAGGAGCACCTCTTCCACTCCCAAATGTGGGCAAAGGGTTCCCCGCTACAGTTCATTGTCAACAGAGGAAGCCAAAAGAACCTCATTTCAGCATAGGTCGTGAAGCAGCTGGGCTTAGTGACCACAACACACCCACAACTGTACACCATCGGGTGGCTTCACTAAGGACGAGATTTTTGCGTGAGCTAGTAGTGTCGCCTTCCATACAACATCAAGCCCTTCATGGATGAGGTATTATGTGACGTTTCTCCCTTTGATGTTTGTGATTTATTACGTCGTAAGGCGTTTCCCTTTGAAATGAACTCCCCCAAATGCCTTTCTGTCCTAATCATAGCCATTAGATCTTTTGTTAGACGATTGAACAAAAATCAGCCGTCTAATTTAATAAAAAAATATTTTAAAACATTAAAATAGCCTTAAAAAAAAAACTCCACTTGACATCTGTGCGCTTTTAACCGAGGAGTTACAGGTAGAGTCCATTTGAATTCTTAGTGGATTTTATAGCAATGAACCATGCTCTCCGCTCCACATCTGTGCGTTTTTATGCATAGTTCCAGGTAGAGTCCATTTGAATTGGGGATCAATACCCATCTCATAACAAAGAAAACCTTAAACCTTTTGAATCCCTTAAGAGTGAATCCAAATCTACATGAGAATGCTGACCTATCAGGCCCTTTTTTGTTCTACATAGCATTTGGGCTTTGCCAGCTTCTAGCAGGAAAGCTTCACTTCGGCGTAATTTTGGGCTGGATGACAGTCGCTTCCCTGTTCCTCTATTTTGTGTTCAATATGTTGGCAGGGAGAAACGGTAACTTGGATCTGTACAAATGTCTGAGCTTGGTGGGCTACTGTATGCTGCCAATGGTGATTTTCTTGGGATCTGCACTTTTTATCCCACCTCAAGGACTTGTCATGTTTGTCATGGCGGCATTGACCGTGCTTTGGTGCACAAGATCTTGCAGTAGTTTATTGATTGTCTTGGCATCTCACGGCGATGAACAAGGAGGCTTGGTGGCGTATGCTTGCAGCTTGATTTACATGCTTTTCTCTCTCCTAGTGATTTTCTGAAAGGTATTTGTTTTGGTGGCACAAATCTTTTGTAGTAATTGTTTGGAGTGGGAAAGACGGAGAAAAATTCAACTGCATTCGTGGGCTTTGGAAACAAATCAATTGTTAAGCTTTTGTAATGTTGTATGGAATATTTTCTTGAAAACGAGGCAAGAATTACCTTAATTTTTTAAAATCTTAACATAATTTATGTTGTCTTTATGGTAATCTTTCTGATCCATCGGCTTAATTTAATTTGATTTGTAGGCATTCTTTCTTTTGTTAACATAGATCTGTAATTCTAGACAGAGCAAGGGAGAGTTTTCTTCAACAAACTTCTTGCTAGCATCGGATGGATTTCACAGCTTTGTGCTTGAAGGGTGAAGTGAGGACATGATTGATTTTGTCTCAAGTAGAAATAACGCTCCAAATTTCAGATCGGTCTTAAAATATCACTGTTGTAATAAAAGTGTTTGTAATGCGTGTCAGGGCATATAATAGTCTGGCAGTATAAGTAGGATCACGATGGCATCTTCTGTGAGTGGCTCAAATTAGATATGAAGTGATATTTATTTGTTTACCAAAAGTGAAAGCTTGAAAAAGCTTCTTCAGGATAGAGAATATTTACATAACTCACATTCAAAAGTGAAGCCACCAGTGCATCCGCTCTGAGATGATCAATAACCACCCCGTAATGCAACATTAAATGCAGTGAATTATAAGTTGTTTAATCTGAAACACAATTAAGATACAATGATTTATAAGCCATCTCACTCAACATTTAATGCTATGCTGCGGAGAAATTATTTTCAAATTGAAGTACTTATAAACAACTTAACACAACATTTAATACCATACTTTAATATGACTATTTTCATATCCATACTTTAATATGACTATTTTCATATCCAACTTATAATCAGCGCATGCAACATGGTGCTACATCAAACTACCCAAAACAGTAGTTGAATTCAACAATCAAAGAATATAATTCCCAAAAATGACCTCCAAATTCTATCAAAAGGGACATCCACATTATACAAATTTCAATCATTAGCTTACTTCCAAAATCAAGGCATATGATTCCCAAAATGGCATATAAATCCTATCAGCAGCCACAACCATTGAAGCTGAATAGTCCACATAACATATAATAACTAAATGCTTAACCTACAGTTGGATTTGTATGAATTCATTTTCTTACAAGTGTTGAGCATTCTTTGTCATATTAAATGTTATAGAAAAGTGTGTAGAGGTCATTGGAATTGGAATTTAAGTGTAAGCATTTTGTGGCACATTCATAGATGTTATAGCAGAGTGTACAAAGGTCATTGAAATTGGAAACATTTCAGAGGAATAATTTTTATATATTTAATAATTTTTATTGTTATATATTTGATATTGGCAAGATTCAGGATCTAATCAGTATTTTTGGAAGATTGTTCTAAGTAAGACTTTACTATTAACTGCAATATTAAAATAAAAATACTCAATCAAATCACAACTACTACTATTCACCTCACCATTAAAATAAAAATATTTTCTATTGTTATACATTTTAGGGCATAGGTACTCAGTTTGCATTACAATTACCCACAACTTATGTTTAAATGCAACTTTTATAAATGGATTTGTTTGGTCGTTGACTAAATTAAAATCTATCTTTGTGGGTCACCTAAATCTTGTGAAATAAACTTTATGGTTTTCATTAATTCACTGCATGTTAAGTTACAGCCCTATGCCTAAATATGTAGACAAAAAAAGAGATGATTTTTAATTAATTTTTATTCATCAACCTCTCCTTGACAAGATGGCTGTCTGGCTAAAACACATGCAGAATTATCGGTTTAATGATATAAAGTGCTAACAATTAGACACGGCCACACCACATATGCAAGTTTATTGACTTACATTGCATGTACTGGTGTAAATAGGCAAAATTACATCAAGATACAAAAACTATAAACTATGAACATAAAATACATTAACAATAATATGATTCCCAAATGGCATATAAATCCTATCAGCAGCCACAGCCATTGAAGCTGAACAATCCACATAACATATAATAACTAAATGCTTAACATACAGTTGGATTTGTATGAATTCATTTTCTTACAAGTGTTGAGCATTCTTTGTTATATTAAATGTTATAGCAAAGTGTGTAGAGGTCATTGGAATTGGAATTTAAGTGTAAGCATTTTGTGGCACATTCATAGATGTTATAGCAGAGTGTACAAAGGTCATTGAAATTGGAAACATTTCAGGGGAATAATTTTTATATATTTAATAATTTTTATTGTTATATATTTGATATTGGCAAGATTCAGGATCTAATCAGTATTTTTGGAAGGCTGTTCTAAGTAAGACTTTACTATTCACCGCAATATTAAAATAAAAATACTCAATCAAATCACAACTACTGCTATTCACCTCACCATTAAAATAAAAATATTTTCTATTATTATATATTTTAGGGCACAGGTACTCAGTTTGCATTACAATTACCCACAACTTATGTTTAAGTGCAACTTTTATAAATGGATTTGTTTGGTCATTGACTAAATTAAAATCTATCTTTGTGGGTCACCTAATTCTGGTGAAATAAACTTTATGATTTTCATTAATTCACTGCATGTTAAGTTACAACCCTATGCCTAAATATGTAGACAAAAAAAAATAGATGATTTTTAATTAATTTTTATTCATCAACCGCTCCTTGACAAGATGGTTGTCTGGCTAAAACACATGCAAAATTATGGGTTTAATGATATAAAGTGCTGACAATTAGACACCACATATGCAAGTTTATTGACTTACATTGCATGTACTGGTGTAAATAGGCAAAATTACATCAAGATACATAAACTATAAACTATGAACATAAAATACATTAACAATAATGTTTGAAATGGTCTCCAAAGTCCAAAAAAGCTTCAAACTATAAACTAGTAAGGACATACTATGTCACGGGTCATGACTCATGATTCATCAAGATCATCAACACAAGCTGCATCCTTAGGAATGTCCTCTAGTGAGGACCAACTATTGTATCTATTGTACTTCTCCCTTGAGGGGGTTATCTCAGAAGGTCCAATACTTGATTCATGCACTTCCGGCAATTATGGGACCCCAAGCCCATCCAAATAAAGTTGTCCCCTAGAAAATATGTTGGATGACTCTCCGAGTCTCCACAATCCAATTTGAGGAGTGATCAGTCTCCTCCAAGACTATGGGGTCCACATGAGAAGTATTGTTCAACCAATTTACCCCTTGAATTGAACACAGCATTGCACAAATTGATTCATCCAATAAATTTTGTTCCAAACTTTTACTCTTCTTTGCATGAATGCACTCAAACACTGAAAAGTGTTACATGTTTCGTTGTTGATTTGGATTAAAAACCTTTGCAACTTAGGGCAATGACTTGCAAATTGGTTCCACAAATAAGCTGCTAGAAGACAAAGTTCGAACAAATGAGTCAATCTAAGTTTCATATTATAAAGTATAGAAGAGTTAAAATAAACAACTTAAAAAAAAAAAAAAATGCACATCTTGTTCATTTTTTTCTCATTCTGCCATAAGGCGTTTACCTCTGAAATGAACTCCCCCAAATGCCCTTCTGTCCTAATCGTAGTCGTTAGATATTTTGTTAGACAATTGAACAAAAATCAACCGTCTAATTTAATAAAAAAATGTTTTAAAACATTAAAATACCCTTAAAAAAAACTCCGCTCGACATCTGTGCGCTTTTTATGGAGGAGTTACAGGTAGAGTCCGTTTGAATTCTTCATGGAGGTTATGGCGATGAACAATGACGACACCAGAATGCTCACAATGAGAGAATTGCAGCGAAAGGAGCTCAGAGCAATGTGGCGCCAGCGGCCTAAGGTCAATGGGAGCAGGCCCAGCGCTGTGGTGTTGCAGAGCTTCAAACCACCAATTTCGGAATGCTATAGACATCAATTTCAGCAGCAACAACAATCCAAGGCCACTGCGAGCATCAGAGGCCAGGTTAGGAAGTGGGGCATGCCTAGGACTGGGGATTGCGAGAAAATTGCTGCAGCAGCAACCCAAGGCCACTGGGAGCTCCAGATGCCAAGGCAGAAAGCGGGGCAGGAATCCCCGTGCTGTGGCCTGTGGAATTGCAGTGCTAAAACCCACTAATGTACCAATGTCGGAATGCGAGAAACATCAAACGCAGTAGCAACAAGAGTCCAAGACCAGTGCGAGCACCAGAGGCCAGGGTAAGAAGCGGGGCAGGAAGCCCCGGACTATGTTACATGAGGGCATTGATGGTGGTGTGAAGAAGAGAGGGCGGAAACGCAAGGTCAAAGAGGAGCAGGACGAAATTGGGGCAGAATTTGGGGTTTTGAAATTAATGAATGCGGGTAACGAAGATGATGTTAATTGACGAGGATCGCAATAAGGAAGCAACCAATGGATTTTTGGAGTACAATGCATCGATTTCGAACACATAGCCTAAACGACCTGCGCCACTGAATTGAAGCAACGAGGGGTTAAATATTACCCCAAATCCTGATGTTTTCAAGGTTTAGAATACCAAGAATCTTGTCAGAAAAATGCAGATGGGGGTGGATAGTATATTCTAGCATAGGAGAATAAAATGAAGGCAACATCACAATATTCCAGCATAGGGGAATAAAATGACGGCAACATCACAGAACACTGTGAATACGAATTTCCATCACTGTAAAAGAAATGACAAAGGCAGAGTGGTCTATTTTTCCAAATGTCCAAAGAAGTATTGTCTTATCTGCATTCGAAAATAATACTAAGGAGCAGGTATATATAT
>APFE030687880.1:94378-105967 GCA_000404065.3 Pinus taeda
TATATATATATTTGTTCTTTCTAATGGTTTTTCTTTCCATTTCTATACATGTACAGAGGGCCATCGCGCTTACTTATGGTAACTAATATTTTGCCTATTATGGCAGGGCAAGCCTTGTGTTTCCAAGCCACCACAGGTGAGAAAGTTGTCCTTTGGCATAATTCAGTGCCCTTTCCATTTTGCTAACCTCTAATTCTTCTAAGCTTAATATGGGTTTTAATGGATTTGATATTTGTACAGGTGGGTACTCAACTCCTTCTAAGCTCAACTTTATATGCCGCAAATGCTATCAAGGATGAGCACCCCAACCAACAACTAACTTCCAGGTTCTGCTGCTTCCAAGTTATTGTATCTTAGTCCATCTCATGCTGGGTTCTGCTTGTAGGTTTTTCGCTGGGTTACATTAGGTTGTTTTTACTATTGGACAAGGCATGTTGATCAGGTGAGCAATTCATCCGCCTTCTTTGTACAATTTGAGTGGACTTGAACACCCATTTTAAGGTTCTATGTACAATTTGAGTGACCTTGAACACCCATTTTAAGGAAGCTTTCTGCATTTAGAATACTTCCGTTTATTGAAAACTAAACAAAAGGCTGGATTTTATCGATATTAAACGTCGGATGGAGTTCCACATAAAGTAAAGTCGTGTGTTGTAGATATTAGGTTTTAGGATTAGTCGCTTCCAATTATGGCAATCGATGTAGTAAAGGATCTAATTTCTAGCACTATTGGGGGAAGAACACAACTGATATATGGGCATCCCTTTGACACAATTGAGGTGAAGCCCCAGAGTCAACCATTACTTCTTCCTGGCCACCATCTTCGCTATGTTGGTGCAATGGATGTTGTCAAGCAGACCATTGCCAAAGAAGGCCTCACAGGGATGTACAAAGGAATGGGAGCCCCTTTGTCCACTGTCGCAGCTTGCAATGCAGTTGTGTTTAGTGCAAGAGGTCAGATGGAAGCCCTATTTAGGGTTGAGCCTGGTTTGCCACTGTAGGGCAGCAGGTGGTGTGTGGAGAAGGGGCAGGGATTGCTTATCTTTCTTGACTTGCCCAACTAAGCTTATCAGATGTAGATTGCAAGCTCAGAGTGCTTTGGCTACTGCTTCAGTTGCAACTTTAGGGGTAACAAGAGTGACAACTTCTATTAAACACAATGGCCTAGTTGATGTAGCTAAGCATGTCTTAAGATCCGAAGGAGCCGGAGAATTGTTTAAGGGATTTATCCTACTTTATTACGGGATTTATCTATAAATGGCATTCCATATGGCGTGTATAAGGCTCTGAAGCCATTCATGGCACGACGACATGATGCATCTCAGTTGGGCATGGGTACCCTGCTTGTTTCTAGTGGGGTTTCTGGCATTTCTAGTTGGACACTTGTATATCCAACTGATGCTTTGAAGAGTTGAAGAGTGTCATTCAGATTGATGAATTTCACCATCCAAAGTATGTTGGTACAATTAATGTCGTCAAGAAAATTGCTGCTTTAGAAGGGCTTAAAGGCTTGTCTAAAAGGCTTGGTCAAAGCCATGGCCACAAGTGTTCCTGCCAATGTCGCCTACTTCCTTTCTTATGAGATTACCAGGTCGAGCTTGGGATGATGGGAACTTCAAATAAACTTGTGTCTAGTTACAGGAGTTCAAAAGAAATAAAGCAAATTGGAAAATGGCATGTTTGTTATTTGAAAGTTGTTTAGGGCTCATTTTTTATTCTCCATTCTTGGTTTGGGTGAGCTCTGTCGTCTTTGATTTTATTCTGTTGCGTAAATTTCTAACGGGTTTCCATCTTCCTCTCTCATCAGGCATAATAGCTAGACGTTCAATGTTCTCTTTCGTGCCTCTGAACAATTTGCAGTCGTACCTCTATTCCGTCTATACCTAGATCCATATTATGATCCAAAAATTTACATCTCAAAAGATTTGATTCCTCTTGGTACTTAATAGATCCTAAGTTAAGATAGGTCTACACTAATATATGCATTTGTTGTGTTTGTTGCAACCTTATTTCATGATTTAACTTTAAAGACCAGCCAGACCATTTTCCATCATCATCCCTTCTATTTGCCTTGGGTCAGCCTTTGTTGGATAGTTTCCTCATGCAACCTTTCATCATAATCCTTTGGTCTACCTTCCATCTCTTTTGAGTTCTTCAAATCTCCTCTTGCTAATTGGTTTTCCATTTTTAGCACTCATTTGAATAAGTAAAAATTTCGCTGTAGATTAAACCATCTCTTTGCTTATTTGTTTTCCATTTTAGTGCTCATTTCAGTAAGTCAAAAAATTCATTGTTTATTAAGCTTAAGTGCAAGCTTTTTTTGTTGTGGAGCCCTTCGAACTTGCAACCATCATGATTAAAAAAAGCATGATCTATTCCATATGGTATGAAGTATTCAATTACGCAAGGGGAACTCTCCTCCAAGTTTTAGGCGTGCTTTGTTGAATTAAGGCTAATTTTGTACTACCCATTATTGCTAGATAATGTCAATTATGTTTTTCTCTGTACAGATGAAGTAAAATAAATTTTAGAAATGTGGTTAAAGTAGGCTGTGACCTACATTAAAGTTTGGGGAATGTTAGTTCATTTTTAATGTAGCTAATCCTGACCTGATATTGTAGTGTGAAGCCAAAATTTCCTAGATGGATTGCTAATTCAACCTAACTGAAGTAACCTACCAGTGCAAAATGGCTCCTAGTCTTAGGAGTTAAACATCGAGCAACAAGCTTGACAAAGTTGATTAAATCTTATATAAAAACAAGAAAGATCACTCGATATTGTTGTTTAACTCTTATGCATTTTGGAGTTGTGTTCTTGGTATATCAAATTTGTTTTCAGGTTCACCAATATATGTGGAAAATATGTTGTCACTGTTGAATATGCTAGTTGGCTGTACTACAATATCTATTGGATGCCATAGTTATGAGAGTCAAACATGGTGAGGTCAAAGATTATTACTCGGCTAGAACTTGGTCTTTGACTTGGCAAAAGGCTTGGCTCAAACTTGGCCTTTGACCTAGTAACTACTTGGCTGAATAAATAATGCATAAGACATTTATCAATGTAAATACAAACAATTAGACACCACATGTGTAAGTTTACTAACTTATATCACTGTTCACATGTAATGGTGCAAATAGGAGAAATTACAACGAGATACATAAACTACAAAATATAAACATAAAATACATTAACAATAATGCTTGAAATGGTATCCAATGTCCAAAAATGCTTCAAACTATAAAGTAATAAAGACATACTATGTCAGGGGACTTGACCCATGAAAATAATTTATCAATGTAAATACAAACAATTAGACACCACATATGCAAGTTTATTGACTTATATTGCATGTACTGGTGTAAATAGGCAAAATTACATCGAGATACATAAACTATAAACTATGAACATAAAATACATTAACAATAATGTTTGAAATGGTCTCCAAAGTCCAAAAAAGCTTCAAACTATAAACTAGTAAGGACATACTATGTCACGGGTCATGACTCATGATTCATCAAGATCATCAACACAGGCTGCATCCTTAGGAATGTCCTCTAGTGAGGACCAACTTTTGTATCTGTTGTACTTCTCCCTTGAGGGGGTTATCTCAGAAGGTCCAATACTTGATTCATGCACTTCCGGCAATTATGGGACCCCAAGCCCATCCAAATAAAGTTTTCCCCTAGAAAATATGTTGGATGACTCTCCGAGTCTCCACAATCCAATTTGAGGAGTGATCAGTCTCCTCCAATACTATGGGGTCCACATGAGAAGTATTGTTCAACCAATCGCCCCCTTGAATTGAACACTGTATTGCACAAATTGATTCATCCAACAAATTTTGTTCCAAACTTTTACTCTTATTTGCGTGAATGCACTCAAACACTGAAAAGTGTTACATGTTTCGTTGTTGATTTGGATTAAAAACCTTTGCAACTTAGGGCAATGACTTGCAAATTGGTTCCACAAATAAGCTGCCAGAAGACAAAGTTCGAACAAATGAGTCAATCTAAGTTTCAGATTATAAAGTATAGAAGAGTTAAAATAAATAACTTAAAAAAAAATTAAAATGCACATCTTGTTCATTTTTTTCTCGTTCTGCCGTAAGGCGTTTACCTCTGAAATGAACTACCCCAAATGCCCTTCTGTCCTAATCATAGCCGTTAGATCTTTTGGTAGACGATTGAACAAAAATCAGCCATCTAATTTAATAAAAAAATGTTTTAAAACATTAAAATACCCTTAAAAAAAACTCTGCTCGACATCTGTGCGCTTTTTATGGAGGAGTTACAGGTAGAGTCCATTTGAATTCTTAGTGGAGTTTATGGCAATGAACAATGCTCTCCGCTCCACATCTGTGCGCCTTTTACGCAGGAGTTTCAAGTAGAGTCCATTTGAATTCTTAGTGGAGTTTATGGCAATGAACAATGCTCTCCGCTTTTAAGGGCTTTATCCTACTTTATTAAGGGGTGTATTTGTAAATGGCATTGCATATGGTGTATATAATGCTCTGAAGCCGTTCATGGCACGACGGCATGATGCATCTCAATTGGGCATGGGTACCCTGCATGTTTCGGGTGGGGTTTTTGGCGTTTCTAGCTGGACACTTGTATATCCCACTGATGCTTTGAAGAGTTGAAGAGTGTCATTCAGATTGATGAATTTCACCATCCAAAGTATGTTGGTACAATTAATGTTGTCAAGAAAATTGCTGCTTTATAAGGGCTTAAAGGCTTGTCTAGAAGGCTTGGTCAAAGCCATGGCCACAAGGGTTCCTGCCAATGTCGCCTGCTTCCTTGCTTATGAGATTACTAGGTTGAGCTTGGGATGATGGGAACTTCAAATCAACTTGTGTCTAGTTACAGGAGTTCAAAAGAAACAAAGCAAATTGGGAAATGGCATGTTCGTTATTTGAAAGTTGTTTAGGGCTCATTTTGTATTCTCCATTCTTGGTTTGGGTGAGCTCTATCGTCTTTGATTTTATTCTGCTCCATAAATTTCTAACGGGTTTCCATCTTCCTCTCTCATCAGGCATAATAGCTAGACGTTCAATGTTCTCTTTCGTGCCTCTGAACAATTTACAGTGGTACCTCTATTCGGTTTATACATGATTGACTCGAAAAGAAAAAGCATGAGGGGCCTTCTTCTCAGAAGCGAGGATTTCTGAGAGTGAAGTGCATCTGGTTAATCAAGTATGTATCCATAAGATAGCTGGCTTTTCTCTTTGAATTAGTATAATCTATTATATATTTGCAAGTTCATTTTCCCAGTTGGTTAGATATAGTAGCTTGTAATTGGACAATTTAATGGAAAATGCAAACACATGCGACATCATTTCTTCTTTACAAGTTAGAATAATTCACTTTCCCACGAAACTACAATTTAGAATAGTTCACTTTCCTGTGTGGCTACAAGTTAGAGTAGATCAATTTACCGTGTGGCTAGATATTATAAGCTATATAGCGTATAATTGGACAATTTAATGGAAAATGCAAATGCATACACCATCATTTCTTTACAAGTTATGTACTCTAATACTGGGATGTCAAAATTGTAATGCAATAATTTCTTGTCAGGTTATTCATGGGACCTGATGAAATCACAGATAGGGCACTTCCTAGATTTGATGGCACGAGTGTTGAAATCTGTATGCTCTTTGAAATCTTGAGGAGGTCTGGGACACTGATTGGCATTGATATTGTTAAGCATCGTCTAGCAGCATGTCACACTATGTTACAAAAGACTGTTGTCGACTTTTTGTCATTGATGGGACTTCATTTTTGCTTTTACTTTAAAGAAAACGTATGAGGCTATTAAGCAGCAGCTAACATGAAATTACTGGAAAATAACTTCATTCTACCCAACAGACAGTAATTAATGGATCAAATGCAACAAATCTTCAGGTTATCTCATGTGGCGAGTTTGGTTCACCTCAAGATGAGTCAATTGATATTATCGTGAATGGACATCCAAAAGGACATGGAGAGAGACTCCATGATTCAAGAAAGGAAAAATCATTCAATAAATTAAAATAAAAGTTTGGAACACAAGGAAACAAAGTTAATATTCTGTGGTAAATGCTCTGGAATTTTTGTCCTTGGAATATCAATTGTATTTCAGACTGGAGATGGATCAAGGCTTTAAAGGCATGACATGATAAGGTTCGTATGGATGCATTCTACAATGCGACTGAGACTACTTTTGAAGGAATTTTCCTTACCATTGAAGACAGAAATACACATGATAGTGATTCTCATATTGTGGCAATTTAATCAGGGGTTCCAAGACATCCTTCCACTGGAAAAAAATCGTTTTATATTTCACAACATCCAAGACTAGTCGAGCTTTTTCTAAATAGTCCAAAAATTGCTTCAGATGTGTTACATGAGATATCATGGGAAAAGCTTGGTTGTTACATTTCAGAAACAACAATTGGATCAATGCATCAGTTTATCTCTGGAGATATTGACCAAAACAAATTTGTACATGAGTTCAAACTTCACCATAAACTGGATGTTTTGATAAATGCATTTCTAAGAAAATATCTTCCAGGGATGACAAGAAAGAAGACTCTAGGGCCACTAAATTAGGTCACATGCACTCATCATTTCAATTTTTTTCTTTCAAGTGATTCTTAATCCTCTTCACTCAATATTCCCAGTAGTCTCCACACGAACACAAGCCAAGAGATAAATGTGGCCTATATGACTACTGATAAATCTGTTTTGTTGAAACCACACCTAGAATCCAACACCCCATTAGTGCAATGTGTTGTTTATTGAATTTATAGGGTTGATTTGTGAACTACATTGTTGATTCATAGGTTTTAGAGTTGTTGAGTGCATCTTTTTTTTTTCAATAAGAAAAACCCCACACATTTTCATTATCAAAAATTAGTTACATATTCAATATTTTTTATGTCATCCCCATACATCTTTGATCCCTTTATGTTGCCCCTCAAAATTATATCTTATTTCATCATTACATATAAATAATATATAAATTGAAAAGATCTACCTTTCCATCTTTATTGATCTTCCTAATCTATCTTACCTTGGTTGATCCTATTTAAAATATCTAAAAGTTTTCTTCACAAAAAGAGAAAATAATCTTTTTAAGTATCAACAATATCAAACAGTAGTTTATAGAAATTGTCTACAAAGATCCTTTAGATTTTTATACTCCTGATCTTTGAAATGTTTCATTATCAAAAGCAGAGTAATTAATCATACCCAATAATCCACAATGTCCATCCTTAGATAGGAGATTTTCCACACTTTTTCTCCTTGTAGATGAGTGAGAAGGATAATCTCTAAAAAGACTTGATTAACATTCTAATCCATTCCATCCAATGAGTAAGTTATGGCAAAAAGAAATTAGTCAGCAAAATGAGCATGTTAGCATTGCTTTGCAAAACAATCATTCAGGGCTTGTGTTTGATTCTCTACAAAGTGTCTCTACAGATGCATGAACACCATTTCCTACAATCAAGTTGAGTATAAGAAGAAAATATACGAGTGAAAAAAGAATAGACCAAGATGCAATTGATCTAAAACATGACAAAAGTGTTGGAAATATCTCTGAGATTTTGGAAGAATTATTTGACATAAAAAAGCTCACTAGTGAAGAGGATGGTGAAGAAGTGGGTAAATGGGTTCTCTTTTCCACCATGAGACATCTTTCCAAAGAGCGTATGGCAGAAGAATAAAAAACACTCTACATCTTGTTCCAGTTGGACATATTGTTGAACTATGGGATATAATCAATTGCAACATATTACACACTATCAACAAGGTTGTTTTTCAAAATGACTGAAATGGAAGCATCTTGAAACTGTAATTAAGTCATGCATCCCACGCCTTCAGTCACTTATCAACAAAACAATTGTTGAAATCATACCAGAATCAAGTCACCTCAGAAAGCTGATTGTTATATATGTTGGAAGACAACTAGAGATTTGTTAGCCTTTCGACTAGATATTCAAAGCCCACCCCAATGGAGTGCGCCTAAGTGGGGAGTACACTGTCTTTGTTGGATTAGAAGAGCATATACGTCTCATTGCAATTTTCAAATTTAAGGAGGAGGAACATTGTCTTTTTTGGATTAAAAGAGAATATACATCCCGTTGCAATTTTCAAATTTAAAGAGGAACTTCATCTCCTACGCACATTCTTTCCCACATGTGAGGACAAATTCTTTAGTTATCTGTGAGAACCTAATTGTTTAGACATTGAGATATATGCAATACTATAGAGTACCATTGTTTTTCTTAAGATACCCCTTCGGAGAGTCGATGGCTCAATTGCAGTTTTACAATCATTGGAAACACCATTTGTGAATTTGATCAATTATGCATGGTTTCTACATATGTTGTAAGGCATAGGTGTGTTGCTTCGGAATTATAAGCTTTTTTATGGACATTTAATATCCTCATGGCTTATATTATGATTCCCTGAAGAATAATCTTCCATAATAATCCTCTATGCGTGTACGCATTCGTTTGAAACTTTGATGTTCAATCATGTTTCCCACACAAAGGTAGACCATTTTTTTCCAGTCTTATCGAAAGAGGTCACAATTTTGTCTGGACGGCAAATTCCGAAATTTGACTGTGTGAGTGTTTAAATTGTTTTTAGATGGCGGAAATGGACTTAGCATCCATCATGAATGCCTAGTTACCCAAAATACTGAAGCTTGAAACTTTTTCAAAAAAATTTGCTAATTTTTTTCAAAATCATGCTGCAATTTTTATTATTATCATGATGGCACTAACAATTTTTCATGCATTTTCAAATATGGAACGACGACCATGATGTTGTTCACAATGTTGTATCATTTCTTTCACCTCTTCCATTACAATATAATAGTATTTTCTAATAACACCATAAATAGGTAGGATATGGAAAAAAACCTTTAAAATAATGTACAAAAACATGTTCACATAAACAAAAACAACTACATGGATAATGGATAACCTCTACATGACATCACTGTTATTTACCAAATAGCCATATTCGAATACACATAACTAATCATTTCAGATATAACTCATTATCATCCACCCTAGCTTTCAACAATGTCCATTCACATGTTGCTATTTTTTCACACACTACTATTATTTACAAAATATCCATATTCAAAATACATTGAACTAATACTTTCAACTCTAACTCATTATCATCCATCCCTTATTTCAACAATGTCCATTCACATGTCGCTATTCTTTCACAAACAATTATTATTTACAAAATATCCATTTCCAGAATACACATAACTAACTATTGCAATTATAACTCATTATCATCCACCCTTGCTTTCAACAATGTCCATTCACATGTCCCTCTTATTCCCCACTCTATGCTATTCTTCCCCACTCTATGCATGTCCCTATTCTTCTCCACTCTATGCTATTCTTCACCACTCTATGCCTTACGACGTTTCCTTTGCAACATAAGATGCAAATGCTAGTTATTAGGCCAACCATACTTGTGGAGCGACGTGTTGTGTATGAGTCAAGGCCTCGCGCTGTTATTGTCACTTTGGGAAATAAGTTGTACAAGATACGAAGGTAACATCGCCTACCACCATCTCTTTGGTTACTACAAAACAATGTAGTAAGCTTATTTCCAAAAACGGGAAATTTATTTTCTTGATGACACGCCCTCAGTGAAAGAAGAAGACGGTGGCCACAACCTCTAGACAGGGCCCCTCCGCATGAAAAAAACAGATGGACAAGCTTGTGGAGGAGTATGAGGACATCTTCACCTTCCCCGTAGGGGTGCCTCTGCGCTGTCAGGTCAAGCACTCCATTGATCTAACCCCAGATGCGTCGTTGCCTAATGGACTAATCTATCAACACTCCGTTTTGGAGAATGAAGAAATCAAAAGGCAGATTCAAGAGCTACTCCGAAAAGGCCACATCCATCTAAGTTCATCACCCTGTGGGAGCCCGATCGTGTTGGTACAGAAGAAGGATGGGACTTGGAGACTCTGTATTGACTATCGGGCGCTGAAAAATATCACTATCTGGAATAGGCACCCAATCCCTTGGATTGATGACCTTTTGGACCAACTCAAGGGGGAAAAATATTTCAGCAAGATCGACTTGAATTTCAGATGTCACCAAGTACCAATCTAACTGTTCGATGTGTGGAAGACTGCCTTCAAAGCCAAGGAGGCCTTTTTCGAATGGTTGGTTATGTCTTTCGGGTTAATGAATGCTCCTGCAACCTTCATGAGGCTGATGGATGACATCTCGGCCATTCACCAACTCATTTGTAGTGGTATACTTGGATGAAATCCTGATCTTCAGCCAGATTTGGGAAGAGAACCTCCACCACATTAGACAAGTTCTCCAAACACTATGGCAACGCAAGATGTGTGCCAATTTGGAGAAATGTACTTTTGGCATGACCGAGGTACAGTATCTGGGATACATTATTGATGAATGGGGGGTACATGTGGATCCAGCCAAGATCCAAGTCACTCGGGATTGGCCAGCACCAACCACTCTGATAGAGCTCTGCAGCTTTTTGGGTCTTACCAATTTCTACCGCAAGTTCGTGTTAGGATTCTCTCATATCACTTGGCCCTTAAGTCAAGTCACCAAGGGAGAAGTGAAAAAAAATTTTCTTTTGGTCTAAATCTCAATAGAAGGCATTCGTAGAGTTGAAACATCGCCTCTGCTCTACACCCATGATCACATTACCAGACTTGCAACAACCATTTTAAATCGAGACAGATGCCTCTGACTATGCTATTAGGGCAGTCCTTACTCAACAGGGGCATCGAGTGGCATATCACAGTAAGACACTTTCAGACACAGTATGGAAGTATCCCACTTATGAAAAAGAGATGTATTTGATTGTACAGGCCTTCTGACAATGGAAGCATTACATTTTTGGAAAGAAAACAATCATCTACATAGACCACTGACCCTTGCAATTCATACAGACGCAAGGGAAGTTGCAGAATGATTGCCATCAGAAGTGGTCCACATGCCTGCAACAATTCCATTTGAATATAAAGTATAAGAAGGGCAACACCAATAATGTTGCAGATTGCCTTAGCCGACCACTGATCATGGCGTTAACCACCATGCTCAACTCTTGTGGGCACGAGACTTTTGATTGACAACTTCTCTACAAAAGTGACCCAAAATTTGGCCACACATACCAAACGCTCTTGGAGGGTCAGCAAATTCCATAGTTTCACCTCTAGGATGCCTTGTTATTCCATTTGGGACACTTTTGTGTTCCTTTAAGCGAGTGTGCCAAGATGATTTGGGAAGCACACTATAATCGAGCTGTTGGGCATTTCGGGGTCGAGAAAATGGTGCTAATACTTCAAAAGTATTTCTATTGGTCAAATCTTCGACAAGATGTCGAGAAGTACATCAGATCCTTCACTACCTGTGTCATTGCCATACTGACCATCAAGAAGCAAGGCCTCTATACTCCGTTGCCTACCCCTAGTCGACCTTGGGAATCCATCTCCATGGATTACATGTCGGGCCTTCCTTCTACTAAGCATGGAAACCACTGTGTTTTTGTGGTCGTTGACAAATTATTGAAGATGACTATTATG
>APFE030687880.1:120044-159548 GCA_000404065.3 Pinus taeda
TACGGACAACGATTCCAGCAAAGCCAAAGAAGATCTGAATGTTGCAGCAGGGTTGATATGCTTTCCAAACAATCACCTTCAGCCCTAAGCAGTTGAAACCTGCTCATATCTACAAAACTATTGTTGAGCTCCACAGGGTTGTTTACTGATGAGCCAGATCTTATTTCAACCATGTCGATTCCGCGCACCTAAATTGTTATTTGAAAACTGTTAGAAACTATGTTTACATATTTACAAAGTTCAGAATTTACAACAAGAGATGTACATTTCAATAAGCATAAATTTATTTGAGGACACAAAGTAATGTCTGGATCTTCAAGCACCTACAGTTGGTTTTTGACACGCATCATGAAATTGGTTTTCAGCGGGGCGCCAAAGACGACGATAAAAACTGGGAGGCTCTTTCTCTGTCAAATCTCTACCCAAATCTATGAGATGATGTTGCATTCTTATACGACCTTTACTGTCGATCTCTACAAAACACTTGTGCAATAGGTTCTGAAGATTCAACCGTCCTACCCAGCCGGATGCCTCCCAAATATTTATAGCCGTATCCCTGTCTTCTTTTACGAGGAAACATGCAATGTCTAAAAATATCTCTTTTTCCTGGTCGTCTAGACTCTCGTAGCCAATTTTAAGCATGCCTTGTATATCGGTGGAAGCTACTTGTGATATTTTGCGCAAAAGGGTTTTCCAATTCTTCAAATCCTTTTGATAAACGAGCGCCCCAAGCACTTTGAGACATAACGGCAATCCGCCGCACACATCCAGAAACTTTGCAACAACTTCTTTAAATCTGAAGACTGGAAGACGCTTGTGAAAGGCATGCAAACAGAAAAGCTCTTGAGAATGTTCTCCATCGAGGCCTGTCAGATTGTAAATGTCTGACTCTCTCATTCCTGACATTTTAAGAACATCTTTATTACGGGATGTTACAAGAATTAAGCTACCTGATTCGAGGACATCCTTCAGAGGTGAATATAATGCATCCATCTGTTGATCATCATCCACATCGTCTAAAATTATGAGGGCCGGCCTAACCCCGAAAGAACTAAGCTTCTTCTTACCCTCAGCCACGCTGACTATTTCATGATCCATTGAAGTCAAGTCTTTCATGAGTTTATTCTGCAAGGAATGTAAAGAGCTCCTACCTGCAGCTTCTCTCACGTCCGATAAAAAACAGGATTGACAGTAGTCTGATTTCTTGCGGTTAAAGAATTCTGTTGCCAACGTCGTCTTCCCTACTCCGCCAACACCCACGATCCCCACAAACTTGGCCTCTCCTGTGTCTTGCTGCTGCTGTAATAATACTGCCTTTTCAAGGTCTTCAAGCTTTTTATCCAACCCAGCTACATATTTGCCCACCTGAAATTGTGGTTTTGCAACCTCTTCCTCCGCCCATTGCACTACCCTATGCACGAGCTCGCCTTCATCACTGGTTATTCAAAGAAAAGCAAGCCAAACATGAGCACTAAAAACTTTGTTACGTTTATGACAATACATTGAACCTGACTATCCGGACAATAACAGATAAGAGTTCTAACCTTTTACACTCCTCAAGCTCCAAACCACTTAAATTTGAAACGTCAAACAGCGCTTTTTTCCAATCTGCAATTGTTTGTTGGCCACATCTCCCTTTCTTTTCATGATCTCGCAGGGCTTCATCATAGACGCCATTGTTGCCCACAGGATCCCCAAGAAGTCCCGAGATTTGACCTGGCACTTGCTCTTTGCCCTCACCCATCCTGATCCGTAGATCAGAAGGCTTAACATTATAAAAGACTGGAATAATTGCAGTCTTCGACTTTAATATCAACAGGAGTTCATCTAGGCAACATCTTGAATCCGCATATTTTGGAGAGAAGATGAGTATATGAACAGAGGCGGTTGCAATAGCTGCTCCCGTTCGAGAATCTAAGCGGTCTCCCGGCTGCATTTCTTGCCGTTCGAAAAATGTTTTGAATCCACGGTCAAGAAGACGATGGTACAGATGGCTAGCGAAATTATTCCTAACATCTGAACGGGAGTGATTGATGAAAACGTCAAAATGGCAATTGCAATTGGGGTTCGGAGATGGAGCGGTGGAGGTGGAGGGGTAAGTGGTGTAATTGGGTTTCGGAGATGGAGCCGTGGAGGTAGAGGGGTAAGCGGTGTAATTGGGGTTCGGACTAGCCATTCGGTAGAGAAACTACAGAAAATGATGGAATGATTTTTGTAAGTGGAAGGTATTTCTCTTTCTCGTTGATGTAACAACTGTCAAACGGCAACCTCAAAATGTTGTCTCTGCTCCTCTCCCTCCCTTCTTTATTAATATATAGCTGGAACACAATTATTCGGCGGCCAAAATAGACTCAGGAAATATGGCCTCTGATCCACAAAACGTTTTTCTCACCAGTTTTCCTTCAGTTTTCCTTGAGATAATGTTTTTCTCATCAGTTTTTTCTTGCGATAATGTTCTTCTCAGTGCTTGCGCCTTCTAACGTGCAGATAAAGTTATTCTCAGTGCGCCTTCTAACGTGCAGATAAAGTTACTCTCAGTGCGCCTTCTAACGTTATAAAGTTAGTCTGCGAGAGCCGTACGGTATTCAAATCGCTTTTTAAAATGTTTTTAATTATTATTTTATCATGAATTTCGATAATTGCAATTTCACTAATTTAAACGTACAATCTGCGTGATCTGCAATTCGATGTCACTGATTTGTACAATCCTGTAAATAGAGATTTTAATAAGGGTTTGTCTGATTTTTAAAATCTACTAAAAATTAATAACTAGTATAATTATATTAATAAATTAATAGAGCTAATTTTTTGACTATTTTTAATCTATTAAGGTTTTTGAGACTATGTTTATTATTATTTATTTAATTAATAATATTATTAATATTTATATAAATTTATATTAATAATTAGTAATTTTTATCTTATATAATATTTTAATTATAATTTTAATTTAATTTATGTTAATATTATTATTAATAATAGTAATTTTTTTAATATTATTTCATATATAAAATATTAATATTATTAATATTAATTATTATTAATTATTAAATTAAATATTTTTAGATTAAATGGATTATACTATTAGACCCAAGGGATTATTCAGATTAAAAACCAAACATATTAAAACTCCAAAGAATTAATATTAAAAATCGAAGGAATTAACATTACAAACCCTACATTAATAAACCTAAGGAATTATTAATATTATAAACCCAAGGGATTAATATTATAAACCCTAAAGATTAAAAACTTAAGAGATTAATATTATAAACTAAAGGGATTAATATTATAAACCATGTGGATTAAAAACCCAAGAGATTAATATCATAAACCCATGAAATTAATATTATAAGCCCTAATAGTACAAATTATAAATCCAAGTGATTAAAATTACAAATTATAAACTAAAGGGATTAATATTAAAAACCCGAGGGATCAATATTGAAAACTCAAGATACTAATATTCCAAACCTAAGGGATCAATAAACCCAAAGAATTTATATTATAAACCCAACGGATTATTAACCGAAGAGGTTTAAATTAAACCGTAGGATTAATATTATAAATATTATGAATAATACTATACCTTAAGAATATGAACCCTTAGATTAATAAACCCAAGGGATTGATATCGTAAACACAAGGGACCAATAAACCCAAGGGATTATAAACTTAGGGGAATAATATTAAACACAAGGAATTAATATTATAAACCCTAGGGATATAAACCCTAAGGTAATAATATAAACCCTATAATAAACAATAAACCCTAATATTAATGTTATAAACCTTAGGTTTAGCATTATAAACCTAATCGATTAACAAACCCAAGGAAATAACGAAAGACAACAAAAATGGGTTAGCAAGATCCAAGCCTACGACTTTGAGATCGAATGTGTCAAAGGCAAAAACAATGTGTTTGAAGATGCCTTATGTACGAGACCTGCTACCTTCTCCCTCATAGACATTATGGAAAATTGGAAGTCCCATCTTTTGGTGGAATACTCAAAGAACTGGTCAACCTGTGAGATCCTTGATGGACAGTCATCAGACATCCAGTATAGAATTGTCAATGACATTATCTATTATAAGGACCGAATCTATTTAGTACGAGAGTCACAGCTGAAAATGAAGATCCCGCAAGTAGCCCACAACTCCCCTCCCCTGTGCAATTTGAAAAACAAACACTAGTTGTGTTTTGTCTACATAGCACCTCATCTGATTGAAGGGATCATGGACCCCTGGTGACAACGAAATAATCTACCATGTCGTTGTCCTCACTATCCAACAACGACAGACGTAAATGCTGTCCAGAATCATTCTTGGGATTAATAGGCCCATGGGATTAATATTAGAAACCCAAGGTATTGATAAACCCAAGGTTAATCTATTAAACCCTAAGATTAATAATATAAACCCTAATACTACAAATTATAAACTCAATATTAAACTTTAATATATAAACTAAATATTAAAAGGCCCTAATACTATAAACCTGTATTAAACCCAAGTTTTGTAATGTAACAATGTGACATTGAATAACTTACAATGTAATGTAATATTGCGACAATGATTGTTACACTCATTTTCACACAGAGACAATCTTTGTCACAATGTGATGCTTGATACATTTTTGTACCATTATAATGTCACAGTATTAAACCCTTGATTTTACAAAACCAAGGGATTAATATTATAAACCATAATATAAATATTATAAATCCTAAAATAAATATTGAACACTAAGATTAATATCATGAACCTTATGATTAATGTTAAAAACCCAAGTGATTATAAATCCAAGGGAATAACATTAAACTTTAAGATGAATATTAAACGCTAGGAATATAAACCCTAAAATTAATAAACAAAAGGGATTAATATTGTTAACCCTAGGCTTAATATTAAACCCTTGGAATATAAACTCTATGATTAATATTATAAACCCAAAGAATTTATATTATAAACCCAAGGCATTTATATTAAACCCTAGGATTACTATTATAAATCGTATCAATAATATTATGCCCTATGAATATGAACCCTTATATTAATAAACCCAAGGGATTGATATTATAAACCCAAGGCACTAATAAATGCAAGGGATTAATACTAAAAACCCAAAGGATTAATATTGTAAACCCAAGGTATATAAAATCTAAGATAAATATTATAAACCCTAAAACAAACATGGTTGACCATGGTTGATTTTCATATTGAGACAACCTTGGTCACAATGCGATGTTGGACCATGGTTGACCATGACTGATTTTCATATTGAGATAATCTTTGGGACAATGTGACGTAGGACCATGGTTGATTTTTGTATTGACCATGATTGATTTTCATATTGAGATAATCTTTGTCACAATGTGACATTTGACCATGGTTGATTTTCATATTTAGACAATCTTTGTCACAATATGATGTTGGACTATGGTTTACCATCAATAACCATGGTTGACGATGGTTGTGATGGTCGACCATGGTGGACTATGGTGGACCATGATTGACCATGGTCGATGAGGGTTGACCATGTTTGATTTTCATATTGAGACAATATTTGGATAATGGTTGACCATGAATGACCATGGTTGATTTTCATATTCACCATGATTGACCATGGTTAACCATGATTGAATTTCATATCAAGAAAATCTTTCACAATGTGTCGTTTGACCATGGTTGACCAAGGTTGATTTTCATATTGAGATAATCTTTGTCACAATGTGACCTTGGACCATGGTTGACCATGATTGATCATGGTTGATGATGGTTGAATATGATTGAATTTCATATCGAGACAATCTTTGTTATAATGTGACATTGGACCATGGTTGACCATGGCTATAAACCCAAGGGATTTATTTAAATCCTAGGATTAATATTATAAACCATATGAATAATATTATACCCTAGGAATATGAACCCTTTGATTGATAAATAAACATGGTTGACCATGGTTTACCATAGTTGGTTTTCATATTGAGACAATCTTTGTCAGAATGCAACGTTGTACCATGGTTGACCATGGTTTATTTTCATATTGAGACATTCTTTGTCATAATGTGACATTGGACCATGGTTAACCATGATTGACCATGGTTTACAATGGTTGCAAATGGTTAACCATGGTTTATTTTCATATTGAGACGATCTTTGTCATAATGTGACATTGGACCATGGTTGACCATAATTTACAATAGTTGCAAATGGTTGACCATGGTTGATTTTTATATTGAGACAATCTTTGTCACAATGTGATGTTGGTTGATATTTTGATTTTCATATTAAGACGATCTTTGTCACAATTCGATGTTGCAAAATACTATTGTTAAAAATGCATCATATAACTTTTATTAAACTTTATATCATTGTGTATTTTTTCCAATAATTTTGATAATTTACCTTTTCACATTAAAAAAATAGTTTTTAACAATAATTACTTTAATTATATATTTAAAATTTTAATCAACTCTATTTTAATAATTATTATTTATTTTATTTATTTTTAACTATTAAATACTTTATCTTATAGTTTATTTAAAATTATAACAGATTATTGAACATTTTTATTTTTATATCAAAGATTTCTTGAATTATTTTAAGTATACAATGTTTAATAAAAACATTTATATGATTATTAATCATCTTATTTAAAAAAATTAAAACTTTTTAAATGTAAAAATAAACATTAATCATTATTATTTAAAAATATATAAATATTTTTAATTTTTAATTTTTAAATATAGAAAATATTAATCATTTATTTTTAGGATTATTAATTTTTACATTTTTTATTATTTTTATAAATATTATTTATTATTTTTTTAAATAAAAATTTATTATTCTTTATATCACTTTCTCTAAAAAAAAATTATAATATTTTCTTAATTTTTTTATAACAAAGTTATTAATCTTTAAACTTTCTTCAAAGATATTTATAACAAGAATCATATCAGATTTCTGAGATGATAAAAAAATTGCAATTTTCTTTTTTCAAAGATGAACTCCGTACACTATTTTCTTTTTACTTATTCGATGCTACTTAAATATATAATTGTTGTCATCAATTTTTGGACTTGTATAATGAATAAACTCTTACACTGGAGTTTTCCCTCCATGGTGACATTGTGAATTAGCTAGCAATCTTCTCTTTTGCGTTGGAAGTACCAGATTGGATTTGTCAAGTTATACATATGATATACACAGTTTTCAACAAGGACATACAAAGGACATTTTTAGTTTGAGCGCACAAGGAAAAATATTTCCTTTTCCTTTTTAATCTTGGTTTGTTATGAATATGTATAATGTCAGATGCGAAAGAAATCCTTCGTGAACGTTATGTTACACATTCATATAAAAAAAATAGCTTATTACCATGCAATTGTACATTGTAATTACCATGACAGATCATTAGCATCAATTCAGAAATCTGTTTAATATTACGAAAGGTTGTACCACCGCTTAAGCATTTACACACTTTTAATTATTGTACAATTGTTAATAATGTTAACGACATAAGCATAGATCATACCATATATTGTGTTATTATTTTTTTGAGTTTAATAACAGGACCGATTGCATATAGTTTCGGTATGTCTTATGGTTTATGTTATGCGGATCTCGAACTTTCGAGGTGCATCTCAAGGTGCACGTCCTTTTCTCACCTCCATCTGGATTGATCTGATGCTTAGCTTGAGGGTTGCACATAAGAGGATGGAGAGAAAAGGCAGAGGGTTTAGGGTAACCACTTATTTGGATTGTCGCTGATCGAGCTCATTCATATCCTGTCTTACTGGAAACCTGAGTTCTGCAACTCATCATCTGTTGCCTTCCTCACGAAAAACAAGCACCGACTTCCTGTGACGTCCATTTATGGTTGCCTTTGCGCTTAGTCCCGCACATAGTTGTTCTAGGATTTATCTGTTGTCACCATTTGCAGACGTCACCATTTGCAGACTATGCCTCAGTGTCCATGCTTTCGCGAATGGAATCGCTTAAACTTCCACAAATCAGGTAAATCCTTCTCGCTTGTTCGACTATTATCTATTTTTGAGTTTGATAGACTGTGTTAACCATAACCATCAGATTCTTTTGGTTATGCAAGTTGTGTGAGGCTCCCTCCCAGGGTCCTCTAACTAAAAACTAAATTTCTTTAATTTTTAAATACAATAAAATGAGAAATAACTTATTTATATCTAAACATTTATTTGATGATAATATACCATTAAAATTTAATTACTACAAATTAAATAAGTAAGAATTTCATTGCAACCATTTACATAAGTAGTCAATAAACATAGGAATACATGTTCCAATAACTTAATTGAGATGCCCGTGAGCTCCTGTCTCTGTTGGGATGCTCCTCTTGACTACCCGACTGGATTTACTTCCCATCCAACTAGGAAGTATTTCCTAGCCTAGGAAATCTCCATAAGTTCTCTAGTCATCCGAGCCCAAATCCAACTAGATGTAGTATGTCCAAGTTAAACAAACACTCTCCTTCTCTCCTTTCTTTTTTCTCCACCTTCCTCACAAAACAAAATCCTCCAAGACCACAACCAAAACCAAAACCAAAACCAAGACCAAAAATCCCCCTTTCCTCTCATCATCCTCCCCCTTTTATGCCTCTTCCTCTCATCCACTTCAACCACCTATCATTAATGTCATAACTACCCCCTCATCCTTTCATTTTACTTTTCTTACCATATCTTCTCCCAAGTAAATTTTATAGGACATTTTGGGGATAAGATATGGATATTTAATTTCGTAATTAATTGGGGAGGACCACATCTTCTCCCAAGTAAATTTAAGAGTACATTTTGGGGATAAGATATGGATAGATAATTGGGTAATTAATTGGAGATGACCATATATTCTTCCAAGTGAATTTGAGAGGACATTTTGGAGATATGGATATTTAAATTGGAATAAATGGAAGGATACCATATCCTATCAAAATTTAAATTTGAGAACGCAAGTTGAGAATTGAATAATAATAAAATTTATATTAGTAATAAATTTATAGTTTCACCAATGTAGGTATGTACCAATATTTCTTGATAATTATAAGTCAATATTTTCAAGTAATTTAAGCACTAATAAAATTTGCATGATAAGATTAAGTAGGCCATTACATACACTCCTTCTTCAGAAAACTTTGTCCCGAAGTTAGAGTGAAAAAGATACAAGGAGTTTGAAGCAGTTTGACAATAAGGCATAACAAAATAGAAAGAGAGTTATAATAGTAAAATTTGATAAGTCAAACAATGACATCACGTCCCATCAAGAGTCTCCAACTAATCTATATCCTCCTATCCTTCGTGACCTACTTCTGTTCCCACCCTATCCATCCTCTGTTGTTATATACTGTGGCATCGGCTATACCAATCTAACCACTGATAAAACCAATATGGCGGAAGCATCGATTATATCGACCTAATTTCCCCAACAAGAAACTGGCAATCATCATCACATGTCTAGGGGAGCGTGTCCACCACTGCCCTCCCACGATTCCAAGTTTGGAGGTTACACGGTGGGAAATACCTCCACCCCTCCTTACAACTAGGGTCAACACCCTAATATGGACCACACTACAACGGTTGTTGGATACTTGTCATCGAATAATCCAGTCAGGTAGTCTTGTCACTTGCCATTTACATTTTACCCTTATCATAAGAGTGCATATCCAGTAGATACAAAATGTAATAGAACAATGTACATCATACCTTTCCTCATTAGATGTATCGACCTTCCCCAATGGAAGAGTAGAACTTAGTTATCATATAGTTCTTTCCAATCTGTGGGTTAGTTCTCATTCATGCATATATATAACAAGAAGATATATATAGGTAAGTGATCTTAAACATCATGTTACGAAGTCTAGTATCCACATGTCAATTTTGTAGTTCATATTGGAAATAAATCATAATTTCACTAAGTCATTCATTAAATAAATCATATCCACTTAAGCCATACATGAAACAACAATAAATCTGATAATTCATGCACTAGATAAATCATCACCAAGTAAGTCATACATTAAGTCATACATCAAACATTTCCATCATCCCTAATCCATCTAATGATTTATATAAGTAGTTTCACATGTCCAACTAAAAGCATCAATATTACATAGCGTTCATAAATAAATAACATGGAACTAAAAAATAGAGCCTTAACATAGGTAGATATCTAAGTCAAAATGGGCATCATAGATGCTCAAAAAGTGTGGGTTAGTCACGTCGTATAGTCTATGTATCCTCCCAGGTAACAGATCATTGACTATACTTGTCCCACTGGACCTTAAATTGGTCCACCATGCAACCTCTGAGCTGTCGAACCCTACGGTCCAATATGCATAATGGTTCGACGACTACGGTTCCCATGTACGAGACTTGCAATTCCCTCCAATCCAATTTGTGAGATTCATCAGAAACATAATGTTGTAAAATAGATACATGAAAAAATCATGAGTTTTATGCAAATGGGGTGGTAGTACAAGATGATAGGCAACTGGTCCAATCTTCTCCTTAATCCTAAAAGGTCTACGAACCAAGGTGACAACTTTGTACCTTTCCCAAACCGAATGGTTCTTTTGTTGGGTCGGATATGAATAAAAACTTGGTCCCCTACTTCATAACTATGATCAATCCTATGTGAATCAGCATAAATCTTTTGTCTATCTTGTGCTTCCTTTAACCTTTTTCGAATATGTTTTACATGTTCCTCCATTTCTTGAACTAATTCTGGCCCAACTATTACTCAGTCTTCCAACTTTTCCCAACTCAATGGCGTCCTACATGGAATTCCATATAGAGCTTAATAAGGAGGCATCTCGATTGAACTTTGGTAGCTGTTATTATAGGCAAACTCTACCAATGGTAGGTACCTTTCCCACTAATTCTGATTATCCATGACGTACATTCGAAGTGTGTCTTCCATAACCTGATTTACTCTTTCGGTATGCCCATCTGTTTCTGGATGATATGCAGTGCTCAGGTTCAACTGAGTCCTTAGTGCTCACAACAAACTTGTCCAAAACCTAGATGTAAATCAAGAGTCTCTATAAAAAATGATCTTTGTGGGTAACCCATGTAGTCGAACAACTTCACTTATAAAAAATCGTGCCACATCAGTAACATCGTAAGTGTCTCTCACTGGAATGAAATGGGCACTTTTGGTCAATTTATCAACTATAACCAATATAAAATTGTGCCTCTGTGACGTGAGTGGAAAACCCACAACAAAATCCATAGAAATTACCTCCCATTTAGACATAGGGATGTCATTTGGTTGTAGGAGTCCTGTTGGATGGCGATGATCAGCGTTTAGTCGTTGACATTCAATACATCTGGTGACAAACTGGACTATGTCTTGCTTCATGCCTGCCCAAAATAAGAGTTTCTTCGTGTCCGCGTACATCTTCTTCACTCCAGGATGTGCACAATATAGTGCTCTATGTGACTCTTGAGGATGGTCCTTCTTATACCTCCTTCCTTAGGTATGTACATTCTCCCTTGAAATCTCAATAATCCATCTCGTTCAAGGACATATCCCTCAAACTTTGGTTCTATTTGCTTCCCACTCTAGAATGTTGAGATAACCTTTAGATACCAACTATCTTCAAAGAGTTTCTCCAACACACGTTCCCTCAAATTTACCTTTAAGGCTACTAGGGAGAAGGTTCATGGCCTCCTGCTTAGTGCATCGGTCACTACATTCTCCTTTCCCTTAATGTATGAAATCTCAAAATCATACTCAGTCATGAATTCACTCCACTGCCTTTGTCTAGCATTCAAATCCCTTTGAGTGAAGAGGTGCTTCAGGATTTGATGATCTGTTCTTAACTCAAATATTCTCCCAACGAGGTAGTGTCTCCACAGTTTCAAAGCTAATATCACTGCTGCTAACTCTAAGTCATGGGTAGGATACAACTCTTCATGTTTCTTCAATTTTCTAGATGTGCAAGCTATTACTCCGCCTTCTTGCATCAATATTGCTCCCAATCCTTGCTTCGAAGCATCAATGCAAATAGTGAAGTCTTTTTCCATGTCCGGTACTCAAAGGATCAGTGCACTAGTTAGTAACCTCTTTAGTTCTGTGAAAGCAGTGTCACATTCATATGTCCATTCATACATGACCCCCTTTCGCTGTAATGTGGTGATGGGTTTTGCAATCCTCGAAAACCCTTCCACAAACCTGTGATAATATACTGCTAGCCCCATACAACTACGCACCTCATGAGCATTTTTCGGTACGGGCCAATCCATTATGGCCTTTACCTTTTCCGGGTCAACTAAAATCCCTTCTCCTAAAATGATGTGCCCAAGGTAATGAACTTTCTTATGAAAGAAGGAACATTTTGACAATTTTCTGTACAATTGATTTTCCCTTAAGCAAGTCAATACAACCCTTAGGTGCTTTTCATGCTCCTTTTCATTCTTGGAATACACAAGAATGTTGTCCAAAAAGACTTGCACAAATTGGTCCAATTACTTCCTAAACACACCATTCATGAGGTTCATGAATACCGTTGGTGCATTGGTCTAACCAAATGGAACAACTACGAATTCGTAGTGCCCAAACCGAGTTCAAAATGCGGTTTTTGAGATGTCACCTTCCTTAATCCTCAATTGGTGGTATCCAAATCGTAGATCGAACTTTGAGAAAACTGTTTCTCCCTTCATTTAATCAAACATGTCATCTATTCTAGGTATTGGGTACCTATTCTTTATTGTATCTCTATTCAAGTCCCTATAATCTATGCATAGCCTTAAGGAACCATCCTTCTTCTTGACAAAAATCACTGGTGCACCCCAAGGTGAAATACTAGGTCTGATAAATCCCAAGTCTAAGAGCTCTTTTAACTACATCTACAACTCACAAAGTTTGGGAGTTGTCATCCGATAGGGTGTCTTAGATATTCATTTTGCACCAGGTTTTAGGTCGATTGTGAAATCAATCTCCCTTACAGGAGGTAATCTAGGCAGTTCCTTAAGAAAAATATCTTTGAATTCTGATAAAATTGGGTGTTGATCTAGGGAGGGTCCTTTCTGGTCACTTACAGCCTCGACCACATATAGCTTGCAACCTTGTCAGAGACAACATTTTACCTTCATCATGGATATGAATCGTAGCGACACTCCTCTCTTGATTCCACAAATCTCAATTGGCCTACCTTCATCATCTAAACAAATCACCTTCTTCTTGAAACAATCTACCAAAGCTCGATGAACTTCTAGCCAGTCCATTCCAATAATTACATCATACGTCCCCAATGCTGTGACGTATGCCTTCAACTTAGTTATACACACCCTGAGGTTTTCTTAAAGTCATTGTGCTCATAGGCTGCAAACCCACATTTTTCTAATGCAACTGGTGAAATGAAACTCTATGTAGCCCCTGAATCAAACAAAATTTTAACTTTTACTTTGTTTATCATACCTGAGGTTTCTACCATGATAGGCTAGTGTTCAACTTGTTGGTTATCAACTACTGCATAGATTTGATGGTGGCTACTTGCTCCCCCCATTGTTGCTTTTCCTTCTCTACGATTGTTACCAATTTATAACTCGGAACAGTCATGCTGGTAATGAGGTCCCCCGCATCCCCAACAAGTGATGCATGGTAGACCTTGAACCAAATTTGTGGAGTTGGAAATAGCTCATTCCTTTGGGATCCCTGCCCCTACTTGTTGCTCCTCACGTATGATCTTGATTTTCACGTGCATTTGAAGTTGTGGGTGAAGCTACACTAGTAACCATTGAAATCCCCATTGTCGGTGCTTTCGGTACGACCCTGTATCCATATGGTGATGGCCTCAAACTTCCTCCCCTTGGGAAGGTACGAGGGGCCTTCCCCATAAACCTTGGTTGTTGTGGAAAAATGGTTTTGTTTCCACCCTTTAAGTCTAAGTGTTCTTCAACATAACGAGCATGTTCCATAGCTTCTGCAACTGAGGATGGTTTCCACATCCAAACCATTGCCCTAATCTTAGGGTTCAATCCATAAATGAAACGATCCGCTTGCCGCTGGTTAGTATCCATGTAGGAGACATACTTGACCAATTCCATAAGTCTAATATCATATTCTTCTACTGTATGATTTCCCTGTACCAAGGCATGGAAGGCTCCTACCTGCTGTTCTTCATGATATGCTGGTAGGTACTTTTTCCTGAATCTCTCCCCAAAAAACTCCCAAGTAACTGTGTCCGAAGTGAGGTGTAGTTGATGCTCTAGGTTACCCCACCAATTCAAAGCACTATTTCTGAGTTGGAATATTCTTATTTTAGCTTTTGAATTGGAATTATACTCCCTTAGTGTGAAGCACCTTCTCATTCCTTCTAACCAGGATTCTGCACATTCGTTGGCACGACCTCCAGCAAACTCTGGGAGCTTAATCTTTTGGAGCTCCCTAGTAATGTCCTCGCTTATAGGTCCTCTATGAGAGTCTCTTGATCCCTTGAGATTTCCTAACCCTGATGGAGGGCGCTCAACTTCCACTTCAATTGTTTGGCACCTTTTTAAAGTCTCATTAATTACTTCTAGGGAATGCAAGATGAGAGTCAACTCCGGTGAAGGTAATGGGTTATTTGTAGGAGGTCCTTGTGATGACTCTCCTTGACCTTGATTTCTTCGCATCCTCACCATTTTGAATTGTTCAATATTTGTATGATATGTAAAACTTATTAGCACAACTTAGGGCCTGGTTAATTCTTACTCGGCTCACACATGTTTTGCATAATGATAGATGCAAGTTTTCCTTTTGTTATGCTTGTAAACGACTATTTCTAATATTGAGAAGATAACTGTTGGTCTACTAAATCCTCTCCCATTGCTATCTAATCAAGTGCTAAAACGCACTGCTAGTCACCCTCAAATATCTTTAGATATCCCTAACAATCATCCTAAATCCATCTTATATATTTTGAGCATTCACATAAACATTAACTTACCATTTTTAATCACATTATTATAACTAGATGTCCTTTCCAAATTCCATCAACAATGTTAGATTAGTTTTCAAAGTAAATGCCTAACTGTCTCAATCAACTCAATTTTGACATTATTATTAGATATATACTATGGGAACACGAATTAAACACCGTTTACTCTAGGAAGTTATTTTGAATCCAACCCCAAACCAAACAAGTAACAAGTTGTTGGCCTTCATTACATATGATGTATATTCATGCATGAACGATAATCCCATTGCAAGGATCGTTGTCCCTTTATTTATATTGAAATTAATAAGTATTCAAATTAACTTTCAAAATTGGTGTTTCAATGTATAATATGTATAAGTTAAAATGTATAGTATATATGAAAAGAATTAAAGTCGTTTTCAAGATTATAAATCTATTTAAATATCTTAAAAAAAAACCAAATCTATATTAAAATAACAAAAAAAGAAACCGCAATGTATCATGATATAGTTGTAAGTGGAGTGTTATGTGTCACACAAAATAGTAGTATTTCCTATAGCGTAATTTTTTACACATAGAAATTGTCTCTCACGCAATTTTTTTGAACATGAAACTTTGGATTAAGAAACACAATTCTACATTTTACATGGAATGGTAAAGTTTTCAGGGCATAAACAAGTCCATTTGAAAACTAAAGTTCAAAGCATTTCAACTAAGAGGAGGGTTTAGTCCATTGGTATTGAAATTTGTATTTAAATTATTAGTATATATAGTATATATATAATTTGATTTTTAAAATTTTTGATAAAGTTAAATCTATATCTAATATTAAAATAGTAAAACACTTGGCCAAATTCCGATTAAAATATATTCAATTTTATGGAAAACGTATGCTTTATGTAAAGGCCAAAACCAAACATACCCGCTACACTCCTAAATTGTGTTTATATAGCAATTGTAATAGTATTAAAAGGGTAACAGTTTGTTGAAATGGTGAAGGCGACTTTCCATATTTTGGAGAGTGGCATTAAGTGCATTAGGAAGATTGCATTTTTTCAATGTGGGAGTTATTAGAGCATTAAATGTGGCACTTACTTGCGTAAAGTCTCATCACACCGTTGAGGCGATGATGGTTGTAAGTATCGATTGATATTGAGGTATCCAATGCTTCCCAATTCCATCCATTCACTTACTTTCGTGTATCTATTTTTGTCCTCCAGCGTAGTAAATGCTCTTCTGCTGTTGCTGCTGGTAGCAAACCAGAAGCGATGCAAAGGAGGTGGACAATTTTCGCTAAGGAGGCAAACAGTTTTCCAAACCCATCCCCACACATCATGCAATTGCAACACCTTCATTAAATGAATTTATGCCACAATTAATCCTCCTCGCTGGTCGAAGTGTTGTACCTAGGGATCTGAGTTTACAGAGGCTACTGGCAGAGTTTGTGGGCAATGTGTCCACCCCGAACTAGAGGCTTGAGCCCTTTCCACCCACGAAAGTAAAGAAGTTAAGGGAAACTAACAGCTCCGTTGAGAAGTAAACACAGAGGGACCAAATATGATATGTTTATTATGGATCTATAGCTAGAAGGGCATCATATTTCCCTTTGAGAGCCTGGTCAGTGGTTTGCTGGTTCAATTTTATTTCAAGTTAAGTCAATCTGTATACAAATTTAGTTAATATTGATATTAAACAGATTGACTAGATTGAGGATTATCAGGTTTGACACGCAAGTAATTCGAACTCAAATTGGTGAAATCAAGTTCATGGGCACATGCACTGGTCCAGATATCTCCCTATGCATATTCTGCAGTGGATATTAGCATAGCGATTAGGGATTCTGTACTGGGTGATGCTTGGGGGATATATAAAACAAGAAGCAGTATTATCGGTGCGACAATTAAGGCGCCGCGTATTACATCCAAAATCTTATCAACGTAATTTTTTGTGCAGCTGTGGCCATATATGGTGTTATTGTGGAAATCATTCTACATACAAAGCTAGAGAGTCTTCCATCTACAGACATGTTTGTACCAGAGGTAATGAGAGCAGGATTTTGAGGTAATGAATGAGATGGCAAGTGGATTTTCAGAGGGCCACCAGAAGTAGCTTTAGGTAGAGGTCGAGTGTTCGATTCCAAGCGATAAAGGGGTGTGGAAGCCTGATGGAATCGTCCTATGAGACAAAGTTGTTGAGGTCATCTAGATGGAAGCGCGATGGCGGTGGTAGGTCTGTGAGGGGCCCTGCATTGTGTTGATTTTTCTGTGGTTTGTAATGGTATATTTGTTTCCAAAGCCAATGGAGGAGTGCTTGAAGGAAGCCTTCAATGAGAGTCAATTCAAAGCGATAAATGTTGTTATTGAAAGAAGTGATTCACATAAGAACTGTGAACTATCCCTTATTCAGGTACAGGTTTACCCCATCTCCACTCGGTCTTTCCTTGGAAATGTCTACTGATATTTTCACTACAGAACATACATGCAAATCTATGTGCACATATTTATGTAAGCACACCGACACAGTCACAATTTTTCGGATAAATATTGGAACTGATTTAACTGATGGTTAGGACCTTGACAGGTTTTAAAGTGGAAAATGGAAAAGCTTTTTAAAGAATCAAAATGAGATCCAAGAGAGTGGGCCAAACATATTTGTTTAGCAGGAAGGGTAAACAATATCCATTTAGTTGTTAAGGCTTTCAGTTTAATGGCACTGCAACAGATCAAACCCAATGCCACAGTATTTAACTCCCTTATTTATGTGTATGGATTTTACAATCAGATTGCTAGGGCTCTTAGTCTATTTGAGTTCATGGAGAGAACAAATGACTTTCGACCCACCTTGGTGACATACAATACAATCATATCCCTTTACTCTCACTTGGGTGATCCCCACAATTTGCAGACATCACGAAGCTTGTAAACGAGCTGGATTTTCGCTGAATGCAGATACTTTCAAGTACCTAATTGTGTGTTTCATGAGCGTTGATAGGTATGATCTGATGGATTTATCTTTCAAAGAAATGATATCCTACAGTGTGACACAGAGCATGGCTACATTGGAGGGTATAACGAAGGAGTTTTGCAAGAAGGGTCTTAGAGACAGAATGAAAGAAAATTTTAAATTCAAGATGGAAGAAGGTTGGCCTGTGAATGACAATATTGTACACATATGTTTCAAGTGTATGCTAAGCTCCAGAGAGTAGCAGACATGGAATAAGTTTTGGGTATGGTGAAAACATTGCAGAATTCATGACTTATATTAGAAATACATAATAAAATAGTAAAAGCTTATGCTTTATCTGGCGAATTGGATGAGGCAGAATTTTCTGTGGGAAGAATGTTACAAAATGGGGTGATTTTCTCATGCCCCAAAGTTGTGGAAGCTATTATAAGTTGTTATTTTCATCATAAGTCCTACAACATGCTTGAATTATTTCTGAATCGATGAAAGGAAGTATACAAGCTTGCTTACACTACCTATGATATTTTGCTGACAGAGTATGAAAACGCTGGACAATATGAGAAGTTGCAACAATTGTAGAGCGTATGAAGGAAGTGGGTTTCACTCCTTCATCTACAATCATTCATAATTTACAGTATTTGGAGCCACTTTGATATAATACATCTTGCAAGATTCTTGTTTCATGGGATGGGGACCTACACAACTTTACAATCTGTAAACAAATAGAGAGGCCTGCACACACACACACACACACACATATATATTAGGATTACAAGTAATTATAAGGGTTACAAGTTCTTATAATAGAAATTTGGGTTTAGTGGGTTTTGGGTCCAGATTTTAAATCTGGGCTCTCATACCACGTGTGAGGCTCCCTCCTAGGGTCCTCTAACTAAAAAATAAATTTATCTAATTTTTAAATAAAATAAAATGAGAAATAACTTATTTCTATCTAAACATTTATTTGATGATAATATACCATTAAAATTTAACTACCACAAATGAAATAAGTAAGAATTTCATTGCAACCATTTACATAAGTAATCAATAAACAGAGGAATACCTGTTACAATAGCTTAGTTGAGATGCCCCTGAGCTCCTGACTTTGTTGGAATGTTCCTCTTGACTACTCACCTGGATTTACCTCCCAGCCAACTAGGAAGTATTTCCTAGCCCAAAGAACCTCCACATTCCCTAGCCCTTTGATCCCAAGTCCAACTAGATGTAGTGTGTCCAAGTTAAGCAAACAATCTCCTTCTCTCCCTTCTCTTTTCTCCACCTTCCTCCCAAAACAAAATCCTCCAACACCACAACCAAAACCAAAACCAAAACCGAGACCAAGGATCCCCCTCTCCTCTCATCATCCTCCCTCTTTTATGCCTCTTCCTCCCATCCACCTCAACCACCTATCATTAATGTCATAACTACCCCCTCATCCTTTCATTTGATCTTTCTTACTATATCTTCTCCCAAGTAAATTTGAGAGGTCATTTTGAGGATAAGATATGGATAGTTAATTTGGTAATTAATTGGGGAGGACCATATCTTCTCCCAAGTAAATTTGAGAGGACATTTTGGGGATAAGATATGGATATATAATTTGGTAATTAATTGGAGAGGACCATATCTTCTTCCAAGTGAATTTGAGAGGACGTTTTGGGGATATGGATATTTAAATTGGAATAAATGGAAGGAGAGCGTATCCTATCAAAATTTAAATTTGAGAATGCAAGTTGGGAATTGAATAATAATAAAATTTATATCAGTAATAAATTTATAGTTTCACCAATGTAGGTATGTACCAATATTTCTTAACAATTATAAGTCAATATTTTCAGGTAATTTAAACATTAATAAAATTTGCATGATAAGGTTAAGTAGGGCATTACAGGTTCGTCCATTGGTCCAGAACAGTCACTGAGGCCCTCAGCTTCCAAAATCTGACTATGAGCACCATCTTCCACCATCAAGTTGGCGTACACTATGCATTCCAGTTTCTTGTGGCTCTCCGGTATGTTTCTCTTTCAGTTCTAGACGAATTATGGTCGACGAGTCGTGAAAAACCCTCAATGGTTACTGATGTTTTAAGAAATGTAATTTATTGATTTTCTATTTAGTTGCTTTGTCTACTTTAAGGGTTGTAAAAACTTTTGGGGTATAAGCTCATGACTTCCCCTAGCCAGAATGAGGGTTTACCTAGTTTCCTACTTTTAATCTCATAACATGTACTCCTTTTTGTGTACCTCTACTAGGTTTTTACAGTTATTTGATGTTGAACGTCTTGTAAATTTTAGTTGTGATAAAATGAATGAGTTCCAGGGTTTTACGATAATCACCCTATAACTTTAACTACGTTGTCCATATTTTTTTTTCTTTGACAACATTACTTGAGGGTTTGTTAAACCATAAATTTGCTTGATCTATTAGTGTTTCTTCTTGTACTTTGAGAAAGTTTCCCAGTTAAGCTTAATGAGGGTTTTCCTTTCCGCCGAGATGGGTAACCTAACATAGCTGATTATTATTTTACCAGGTTGTTTATTAAATCTTATTTTTCCTGTTTTTGAATGATTTGACCCACACCTTGGTGGTATAAATAATCTCATCTTATTTAAGGCCTACTGGAGAAAATGTTGTGGTATTCTCTGGTGTCGAGAGAGGCTACAACCTCTATGGTTTTTCTTTACCCTCTCCATCTACCTTACCATACCACTTACATATTTGTTTAAGGAGGAAACCTAAGGGTCACCTACCTTTTGCTATCTAACAATAGCTTATTTACATGGTTCTTGTAAGGGTGGTCATGCTAGTAGTGTTTTTCTTGAGCAATGATGTTTGGTCATGCTAGACACAATACTTCATTAAATTCTTTTAGTTAAGTCGTTTCCTATTCTATTTTTCTTAAGTACTCAAGTTGTACTAATCTTATGGTATGTTGTCAATATAAGCTGCTAATCCATTCCGGTTAAGGAATATAGTTATTCTGCAATTGTTAGGATATTCCGACACATAGGAATAGTTAAGTATAACTTGGTCTAGAATAGATTTAGGTAAAGTGTGTTTCTTTACTATGTAGATTTGTAACTTACAATCCGACAGTCACGATATGTAGTGATCTGACAGTTCATTCTCTCCTCGGTATTACCGACACTTGATTCGTGGCTTAACACTTGATTGGTCCATGAATTCTATTTAAAGCGCATGGAGGGTCATTTGTAGGTTAACCGTTCACGAGAGAAGCTTATGTAAAATTTCATTCTTTTATTAATAAATTGCCTGAAGTGGCCGCGTTGGCTCAGGTCATGGACTGTTTCCCTCTTTGAGTGTTTTTAACAGTTCAAAATACTGGTGTATTGATCTGTGATTTGTTTGTGAGCGGTGTCCTTTTGGTGTTCTGTCTAAGGAACTTACCCTGTAAATTCCTACATGGTATCAGAGCTATTTGAGGGTCGTGTCCGTTGGTGATCCAAATCTGAAGTCGATACAACTGCATCCGACTACCATCTCCTAGATCTGTTGTTTCTGACTGCTTTCAGGCCTAAAGGACTGCTATGTTATTTTAGGAGCATCTGTTCCAGTGAGGAACCCCTTTCGTTTCACACGAAAAGGTTTCCGGTAGCCCTAGCTGCGTCATTTTTAAGGTCTGGAGGTATACAATGTTTATTCGTAAAAAATCTAAATGTGTTAGCTCGGCAAGATTTCCTAACGTCTCTGGAATTTCTTTGACGAGGTTCCAGCCCACCAGTCATAGCGAATGAAACAGTCAGCCAGTTGTTGAATGAGAGCGTCCTTTCCAGGACCGGAGACGAATGAAACCATCAGCCAATTATCGAATGAAAGCGTGCCGAATGAAAGCGTGTTGCATGTAAAGCATAAATCATCAGTTAAAACCCATTTCGCTTTAAATTATTTTTCATTTGAACGGTTAGTGCTGCCCAACACCCGATTCGTGGATTTAATACTCAAACGAAGCATATCCTTTGTATATTTGCCTAAATTTAATCATGGTCATTCATCAATATTGAAAAGAAAAAGTCAACCAACCAACATCGACCTAAAGTTGAAATATATACACCTATCGAAAAATTAAATTGTTTTTTTTATCATTTTCATAAAAAAATATAGTTCAATAAATAAAATTCAATATTTTAATTTTTAAATTTTGAAATCATTATCATTTAAATTTAGCTATATAGTTGTTAATAAAATTTATTTTTATTATTAAATTATCATTCATATATATTTATTATAATTAATATTTATAAGTTGAAGATTTTATTTTATTAATTTTAAAATAAAATATTTAGAATATTAACATTGTAAATAATTGCTTATGGAACTTTCTTTTTTTTCCAAGGAAAAATCGAAACTCTTTATTAAGATATAAAAAGTTTACATTGCAAATGCCGTAGCATCACTGCTCATAACTGAGCTCTGTCTAAACTAATATCAAATTTCTGCTATAAAAACCTGAGTGCAGTTCAATTCTGGAGCAATCACTATTCCTGGAAACGCTGATATGGAGGCATATATCAGACATTCTTTCCGAAAACTATCACAAAAGCCAGGAAAAAGAGCGCTGTTGGAGACTTAACTATTCCTGGAAACGCTGAAAGAGGCTTTTTTTGATATTCCCTTTCGAATCCTATCCCAAAGACTGTAAAAAGCGTGCTGTTTGGAGACTAAAAACAGGCAAACGACACTTAATAGAAATCGATTCCTGTTCTAGATGAATAAACAAATCCACGTAAAGCCAAAACTAAAAACGGGACTCCTCATGTTTGAGAGAGGACAGAAAACAATCTGAACATCATAAGGCCGCTTTAGTGTAACTGATGCTTTATGCATGTTGAAAATTTTGAGCAGTTTGTAAGCTAACAGAAAGAACAGGAAAACAGATAATCAGAGAGAATGGAGAAAAGGAGGCTGGTCCGATCTTCTGATGAGGCCTTGATCGACTTCCTCGATTTTCCAGCAGCCCAAAACCTGTAAAAGTCCATCTTTGGATAGCTGATCTGCCGAAGAGTTCCGCTCCCTGAAAATGTGACAGATAGAAAGACTGTTAAACATTGGTTTTATCCTTTGAATTTCTCGCAGTATTTGATTTAAAATCTGATTCCTGCAAGTACTGAGACCATTAACCCATCTGATCACATTTTGAGAGTCCCCGAAGATTTGTATAGAGAGGATATGCTTATGAATGAGCCAGCATAAAAGGAGTTTAAGGGCGCTCAATTCTGCATAATTGTTTGAGCCTGATCCTAACCCCACTGAAGCTTTCAGATTGTGAGATGGGGATAAATGAATGATAAAGCCTGCTCCTGCTATGTTATTTTGGGATGCACCGTCGAAAAAGGCCCAAGGGATTCCTTCCGCAATCTGTAACTCTGGAACTATTCTTTAGGGAGATGAATCCTTAGGTACAGGAAGGCTAGAATATATAGCTGCTCCCTGTGTGGCAGTGATCGCTACAGGAATCTCTTTATCTTGAAAGAGACTTTTGTTTCTAGCTATCCAGATCCCCCAACTGATGATGAGGGGCAGATTCCGAAGATTCCCTGTTGCATGCTCATTCCACCACTTCTGCCAGACTTCTTGTATATTGAAACCTTCCCATACTAACTTTATATTTAGAATGTTTCCAATCTCACACCATACCTTAAGAGATTCTGGGCATTTGAGAAAGAGGTGGTTTACCGTTTCTGCTTCTGTTTTGCATAAAGTACATCTTCCGGGCCCTTGCAAGAATCTGGATTGCAAATTATCCCAGGTTGGGATTTTTCCCCTTAAGATGCACCAGAAGAGGATTTTTGATTTTGGGGGGCACTTGAGTTTCCACAGCTGCTTCGCCCACCACTCCGGATCCCTCCATCCTTTCCTTGACATAAGGAACTTATATCCATCTTTTGGTGCATATTCCCCTGATTCTGCATGGGCCCAAAGAAGCTCATCTTGCCTGTCACTCAGTCTTATATTTGACCTGAGGAGTTCCTGGGTGAAAACGTTCCAGTCGTTCCACCATCTTTGCCCCAACTCCAATTCTGCTCCATTCTTCCAAGCTTGCCCCCATATAGTGGAGAAACCCGGTTTCTCTACTTGACTGAGGAAACGAAGATCCTTTCCTTCCAACTGCAAGATCAGATCGGGGGAGAGGGCATAGTTCCCGTTGCATCCGACCCAAGGGTCCTTCCCGATCCTTACCTTTTCTCCATTCCCAATCTTCCAGGCTAAGCCTTGCTCAATCACTTTAAAAGACTCCAAAGTGGCTTTCCAGATGGCAGATGCATTCTTTTGTGTCTTTGAAGGGGCCCTAATCCATTCTTCCAAAGGGATAGGGTCAATATATTTCCTTTTAACCGTCCTTGTCCAGAGATTTTCCATCTTTATAAGGCGCCAGCCCGATTTAGCAGCTAATGAAGATCTGAAATCAGGGAGGATTTTGATTCCCCAGCCACCCCACTCTTTTGGCCTCGCCACTTTCTCCCAAGCAACCCATGGGAGTACCGAGGATTCCTTAGACCCTGCCCAGAGGAATCTGTTGCAGAGCCTCCGAATTTTCTCCAGTACACCTTTTGGAACCCAAGTCAGGGCAGCCCAGTACACTGGGATGGCTAGAAGCACAGATTTAATTAATATCAGCCTCCCTGCTCTGGATAGCCATTTGAAGCTCCAGTGCTTTACTCTAGCTTCAATTTTTGCAATTAGCCAGGCCCAATCCTCCTTTCTATAAGCATTTGGCTTCAACCAGAAACCCAGGTATTTGAATGGAGCGCCCATGCTGCTTATTTCAAATGGAAAGAGAGATCTGAGCTGCTCCCTTTCAGGTCTACTAAGCCCTTCCTGAATGATTTGAGATTTCCTGGAGTTGATCTGCATACCAGTTGCTTTCAAAAAAAGATCAAAAATGTATTTTAACTCCTTCAGTTCAGCAAGAGATCCATTAGAAAAAATCAGAATATCATCTACAAAAAAGAGGTGGGTTATGAACAAGTTTACTGCAGCCTCAATGCCAAAAACCTTGCCTTCCCTCTTGCTTTTATGGATCAACTGGCTCAGCCCCTCTGCCACTAGCAGGAAAAGCAGGGGAGAGAGAGGGCAGCCCTGCCTCAGCCCTCTCTGACCTTTGAAAAACGAAGTGGCCATGCCATTGATGAGAATTGGATAGCTAACATCTGTTATGCACCCCATGATCCAACTGATGAATTCCACTTTGAAACCAAGGTGCGTAAGGAGCATCCGGATGTAAGTCCAGTTTATCCTGTCATAGGCCTTTGAGAGATCGATTTTAATCACTGAACCCTTCTTATTTTTCAACTTAACACTGTGGAGGACCTCCTGAGCCACCCCAATAGCCTCATGGATTTGTCTTCCTTCCAAGAATCTGAATTGTTCAGGGGATATATGCCTCGATAGAATAGGTTTGATCCTGAGAGCTATGATTTTTGCAATTAGCTTGTAAATGCTATTGCATAAAGAAATAGGTTTGAAATCTTCAAAAGAATCTGGGGCTTCCTTTTTGGGAATAAGTGCAATGAAGGTTGTGTTGAAAGGACTGTATATTTCTCCCTTCAATCTAGACTCCTCTACCACTTCTGTGATTTCTTCCCCAATCTGATCAAAAAAGTGAAGGAAAAGTTCTACGGACCACCCATCCGGTCCAGGACTTTTCTCTTTTGCCATAGACTTTATGACGCTTTCCACCTCCTCCTTGGTGACATGATTCATTAGCTGGACCGCTTCTTCCTCTTCCACGTACCTGTGAAAACACTGTGCTGTTTGGATGACTTCTGCAATGGTGATCTCACCAGGGTCTTTGAAGAGGGAATGGAAATGATTTACTCCAAGGGAAGAGAGGGCTTCAAAGGTCTTGGCCTCCCTACCATCTTCAGATTTTAGGCTCCAGATGGTATTAGCGCTCTTCCTCCCTTTTGCGTAGTTATGAAAAAAACTAGTATTATCATCCCCAGCTTTGAGCCAAATTGCTCTTCTTTTAAGACGCCATTCTTCCTCCTTTGCCAGCAGAATTTGGTTCCTAGCCTTCTCCAAGCCTACAAGTCTCTCCTTAGATTCTTGGGTCGCATAGCTATCTGCCTCAACACTTTCAAGCCTTTGAAGTTCCTCGGTAATCCTGGATAAAGCTTCATCCTGTTGATGCTTCCTGGCCTTTTCCCAATTGATTGTTGCCTTTTTCAGTCTTTTGAGGTTTTCCATGAATAAATAACCTTTCTGCTCTTGGGATCCTAGGTCCGGGTGAATCCAAGTTTCATTGAATAGCTTGTTGAAAGAGTCCTCTATAAGCCAGGATGCATTGAATTTGAAAGGAGCAGGAGGCTTCGAGGGACCGTTGGAAAGCTCAATGAAAATCGGAAAGTGATCCGATGGGCCACCTTCCTCAACCCATTGTCTGAAAAGAGGGATGTCAGCAGCCAAGTCCTCATTGATTAGGAAGCGGTCTAACCGCTTAGCCACCCTCGCTTCCCCTATTCTTTTATTCCGCCATGTAGGTTTCAATTTGATGAGATTTGCTTCTATTAAATTGTTAGAAGCTAAGAGATTCATAAAGAACTCCGACTGAGGATCCTCTCTAGCATTTGGCCCCCAGGTCTCAGCTCTTCCTAATGAGAAATTTAGATCACCTCCCATCACCACCAAATTGTTTTTTACGAGCGAGCTTTCCAGCAATCTATTCCAGAAAAGAGGCCTTCCCTGGCAAGGCCCATAAACGTTTATAATGGTGAAGGATAAGGCAAACTCTGTAGATTGACACTCAATCCCCATCACCTGCTTCATGCCCCATTGGTTCCGTACCTTGATTCTGCCTTCTCTGATCCCTACCGCCAAGCCACCAGAGTGGCCCTCCGCGTCCAACGCTGAAAAAACCCAACCTGGTAAGAGACCCTTGAGCATTGAAACAACTTCCTCCCCTTTTCCCAAGGTTTCCTGAAGGAGAATAACATCAGCTTTCGAATTCAAGACTAGCTCCCTCAGCGCCAGTTTTTTGGGTTTACTGGCTAAACCCCTGCAATTCCAAGAGGATATAATCATTTGGTAACAGGCCCGGGGCTTTGCATTGCTCTAAGTGCCCCTGTGATAGATTTCTGCTTTCCGTCTGCTACATCAAAAATGGCCTGTGTCTTGGCTGCAGTGAGTTTTGACTTCCTACCCCTTTTTTTCCCTGCCTGGCACAGAGAAAGGGAAGGATTGATGCCTCCCACGAATGACATCGGGCAGGATTTGGATCCCTGTGAGCGGAGGTTATAATGGCATTGGGGGAGCTGGTTCAGGGAGGCAAGAACACTTCCATCACTGTTCAAATCCGTGGAGGGGATAGCGGCCGATAGGGATTCATAACAGTTTTCAAAACATGTTTCCCGAGGACCCTCGATTGTATTTATCATGATGCCAGCAGATTCAGGAGGTGCTGAAATAGTGAATGAATCAAGAACAGGACGATCAACCAGGACATCGGCATTAAGATCAATTTGCGATGAGAAGGGAGCATTCAATGGAGTATCCTTTTGAGCCGCTGCTGGACTTGTGACTGGGCTTGGTGCCTCCTCGTCTGCGAGCTTCGCAGCTTCCATGGGATGCTCGCCATCTTCCTGCATCTCCTTCGACCTTTCCTGAGTGGCGGCTTCCTGGACCTGTCTTCCCCGAAGAGGGTCAATATCCATAAGATCCTCCTCCTGATTGGCAGAATGTTCCTTGGTATTTTGATACTCAGATCGCCAATTGTCCAGATCCGAACGATAGAACCTCCTCCTCCGACTACCCAAGGGACATTCCTTGGCTAGGTGCCCATATTCGTGGCATCGATGGCAGCGGAACGACAGATATCCGTAATCCAGAACCTGTTCAAACACATAGTCCCTGTATTGAAGAATGATTTCTTTAGCTAGACCTCCACTGGGGTTAAGGTTAACTAGAATTCTCGCCATAGCTCTGTTGTCTGTTTCCATGTAAGACTTATCAGTCTCCAGATAAATGCCAAGTCTGTCTCCAATAGATTTAAACACTGATTCGGCCCAAAGAAAGGAAGGCAATCCCGGCACCCTAACCCATACTGGGAAGGCCTCAACCCTTTCATGAACTGCGTCGAACAAGGGGCTCCAATTTTTAAATAGCACCAGGATATGCCCAATAGACCAGTTTCTCTGCTTGACCCAATCCGCAGCCTCTTTCGAATCAAAACGGACCGAGAACCATCCTTTCGCCAGAGTTAAAACCTTAAAATCACTACTCAGATCCGTTTGCCAGTTCTGCTTCCCCCAGGACTTGATGAAATCCGAAGAAAAGAACCTCCCTCTTGCCCTACCAACTAGGGTACTTTCAGCAACCTCCAAGGCTTCTTCTATATTGACATCCACTCCCAACACCAAATTCTTTTTGACCCCTTGAGATTTTATCACTCTCATCTTTTTCCTCTGTCCTTCTGGGGGATTTCGGCCACCAGGAAAGGTGCCTAGGCTTTCATTTGACTGATGCCCTCTGTGTGCACAAAAGCCTTGCGGAAGGAAAGCGTTACCCTGATCATGAGTCGAGGACGGAGGAAGAAAAAGGGCGTCAAGAAGAGTCTGAGGATTTACCAGAGACCCCTGGATTTTTTGCCAATCGTCCCCTCTTGGGTTCTGTGACTCCGCAAATCGCTGATCCGGCCCTCCCGCCTCTTTTACCTTGTTCCGGCTGGCTGCAAGGGAAACTCTGGTAATGGGAACTGAGCTGAGCGGCTTCCCATCCGGCCTTAGCCCAATCTGCGACCCTAGAATGACACAATCCTCCAGACCACCCGAAAGCGCCGGATCTGTAGATCCCAGGGCCCCGATACCATCAGAGGAGGGGATTGACTGCAGGAGCTTCTGGCTCAGATTTTGGGGCGAAGAAAGGAGTTTTTCTCCCTGGATCCTGTTTACCGTTTCACACCAGCCCTTAAGCAGTGAGGGAGAAAAGTGGATCTGGCTCTCAGACTTCGAGCAAAACGGACAGGTCGCAAGGCCTTTCGCCGAACCGAAATAATGTTCCACGTTCTGGGGAGTTGGGTCTTTTCCCCAAACGGATAGGATATCTTCCAAAGAAGGGTTGAGATCGATTCCCTCTTCCGCGATATCCATGATTGCTTTCGGTCCAGCGATCACTGATGGGCTGTCGGTTGCTGCATGGTCACGCGCCGAAAACCCCCCCTGCCGATACCTTCCAACCTGACACCCTGTGACTCGATCATCTGTCGAAGTCTGCACATCGATCAGCGAATCAGGGCCCTAGGCTCGGCCCTGCAGGCTTCGGACTGGCTCTGCGTCGGTTTCAGACTTCCATGCTCGTTAACCTCAAAACCAAAAAAAACTTATGGAACTTTCTTATATCATCTATTGGTATATTTGTTTAAAAACGTATGGGGAACTTTTATTGTGAAAATTTTCACCAGTTAAACTTGTGATTTCAATAAATCTCTGTCGAATTTTAGACAAATTAGATCAGAAAATAAATTGCAATTAATCTCACATATAACAAAGCATTTTAATATTACATGATCTAAATAACATTAAAATTACAAATTTATTAATTTAAAATGCATTATTTAAAAAAAAATAACTAAATTATAAGTATTTCAAGAAATACAAAGAAATAAAACTATAAATTTAAATTTTGAAATATAAAATATATACACTTTTGTAAAAATATCTATTTATAAAAAGTAATAACAAAGCACAATTCTAAATGGAATCTACCCATCCATGAGTCAAGACCTTTAACTTTTATAGGAGTTATTTTTATTTTTATATATTAGTGCACCCCATCTAACCTTATTAGCTTCATCATTAGGGCATTCAATCATTTTATTTAGATGTAGAAATATATGCTTTATATATTTATGTTATTATAGTTACATTGGTAATTTTGTAAGAACATTATACCTTGATAATTTTGGTAAAACCATTATATCTTGTTATTAGTTATTACTTGGCCAAGGACTGTTTGCAATTTTTAACTAAAGTTTTAAGAAAATGATTAAAGTTTTTGTTTTTTCATAAATTCAAAAAAATAATTTTAATTTTTCTGGAAATTATTTTTCTAATTTTGAATTGGCTGAGCTAGCTCTAAGGGACATAATTTCGTTGGTGGAGAGCATTTTATTTTAGGTATTTGTTAGTGCCAATGATTCATTAAAAAAAAACAATTTTGTGAGTGATCATTCAAACACTAAGTGCTCTAACACTGATAATGATACTAACACTTTTATCCTACTACTCTACCTAATGATGCCAGAATTAACATGATTATAGGTCCTTTATATAAGCAATAGAAGGGGGGAGCCAAAAAAAGCACTTGAGGCCACGTAGTATGTGAAAAATATGAAATTATTAATGGCACTAGAGCCAGAGCTTCCGCAACAGAAGTTTTACCTACACCATTATTGCATCGAATCATTCTTCTCTTCTATTTTGTCAACAACCACAAGATACAAATACAACTCATTTCATCCTTATTATTATTAACATATTTGTTCTTAATCAAATCATAAAAAACGTGGAACCTAAGAAGATAAAAAAAAAATATTATAGAAGCCATAGATTCTTTGCATAAAAAGGGTCACTAGTTATTCATATGAATTTCTCCTACATTAAACAAATGACTATCGCATTTATTAAATTATTACCTATATCCGCACTTTCACAACATATAATTGTTGTGTGAAAGCTTTCATTGTGTAGAGGTCTGGAGGCTAGCTCCGGGCTTTCATTTGGGGGGCTGAACAAATCTCTAATATTATTATGTGGAGCTTTTCTTGTGCAGACCTTCGCATAGTGAAAGCTCCGAACAAGGACTGATGGAGTTTGGCTGGTCGTACAAGACAAGATTTTGAAAAACAAAAAATTTCAAAGCATTATTTGAAGATTCTCGATTTGTGGTACCCAATACGCTCATTACAATTAAAAAAATGATTGAGAGCTCGTTGCTAGCTCATATTCGAGAGCCTACTCCTCATCATTGCTAGTGATTGTGCCTATGCGTACACTGATTGCACCTAGTAATGGCTTAATGTGGCATGTACTTCTTTCTTATCCACTTTCCTCATAACAATTTTTAATTTTATCTTTATATCAATTACACACACCTTTAGATTCTAAGATATTTAATATTTTTATTCCCCTATAGAATCAAAAATATCGACATATATTGCATATGACTCCTACACCAAAACCCCACCTAGATGACACATCTAAATTTTGTACAAATATTTATTTCTCAAACATCTACCGACCATATAGACATTTGCAACTGTTGGGTCCCTATAATACAAGTGATTACCCCATTAATATTGTAGTTGCATCCCAAAAAACATAACTTGTTATAAGCTATTGACAAACTGGCGATCGGAGAGAGGAAAACAATGGCGGACGACGATTAGGGTTTCGGCTACCTGTCCTCAGGGCTCTGCTTTCCCTGCCACGGCAGGTCTGCAAAGCTCTGCCCTCTGTTAACAGGCGCAGTTCTGTCCGCAGCTGACACCACCTTGACATTGTAAGGCAGCAATATGAAGCCCGCGAAGGGGGGGGGGGGACTCTGCGCCTCCCCCAAACCAAGCCGGATCAAAGCAGAAGGGTACCGCTGACGACTCATAAGTGGATCTAGGTGATATTCCAAAGGAAAGGATGCCTTTCAGGGCTGACGGTGCGAATCAGGAAGAAGAAACCACAGTCAGATCAACCACATGCAAACCAGTGGCTTCCATTATTCCCACAGTAGAATTCCCCAGCCACAGAATCAATGCCAAAATCCAATACATGAGGGACCATGCACTAATCGGCAATTTTATAGGTATCTGGCCTACGGAAAGAGCTCTCAGCAGCTGGATAAACTCAAAATGGGCACCCAAGGGTCACATCTCCCTGCATCTAGGCCCTAAGGGCTTTTTCACTGTTGCTTTTAACTGTCTTGAAGATCGAAATAGGGTCATAGATGGAGGACCTTACTTCTTCAACGCAGCAGGACTGTATCTCAGAGCTTGGGTTGAAAGATTCAACCCATATAAGGAAGACCTCAGCTACGCGCCAGTTTGGATAAGACTTTATTCACTTCCATGGGAATACTGGGAAGAAACATCTCTGAAGGAAATAGGAAATAAGCTGGGGGAGTTCATCAAGGCGGCGAAAGACACAAAATACTGCAGATTCACTTCCTACGCGCGCATCTGTGTCTACATGGATCTCAAACAACCCCTGCCAGACAAGGTAAGATTTAGACATGAAGACTCTGAATGGATTCAAATGATTGATTATGAACATGTTCCATTTAGGTGCCGGAAATGCCATAATCTAGGGCATCTGTTCCGGGATTGCCCGCTCAACAGAACACGCCTGACAGCACACATGCAGACAAAAAGGAAGCAGATGGATTTACAAAAGTTGTTAATCGCAGACGAGGTAACAAAAAACCCTCTGCCAGTGCAAAATCAGATCTAGCTAATAAATCAAAAGCCCCCAATCCTAATAGCTTTGAAGTCCTAGCTAATCTGGAAATGCAAGATCCTGCTCAGGAAATGCAAAAGATCAAAGACCTAGTTTGGGAACTCCCGGAAGGCCCATCCCCTCAGGTACAAGATCCTCTACTTGACAAAATGCATACCCCTCCCTTAGATCCTCAAGCAGAAGGCATCCAAGCAATGGAAACGGAAACCCCAGAATCGAGTACCAAAAAATCAAAAGAATCAGAGGAAGTCCTCCCAAAACCTGAGCTGATGGAAGAAGACTCTGAGAATTTTGATATAGGCAAACTAGACATACTTACCCTGGAGCTAGCTTGTAAAACGGGAAATTTCGACAAGATTCCCGAAAGGCAATTGGATAAACTGGAAGAAGTCTTACAAAAAGCACACAAGAAATACTCGCTAAGGGTGCAAATAGGAAGCCCGTGGGATGGTAAATTCATCACAAAATACAGCAAGAAAAGAGGTCGAAAAACAACCCTGGAAAAAACCATCAAGATAGGTGAAGTGCTTGTAGAGTCAGGTTGATATCCGAAGCTGACTAAGTATTACAACATCCACCCCAACCCTCCTCAATGAAGTTGATCTCCTGGAATATAAGAGGGCTCAATAGCCCTAGGAAAGGTAGACTCCTAAAAAACATGCTCATGCAGGAAAAACCAAACATCCTCTTTGTTCAAGAAACTAAATGTAACATGACATTTCTGGAAAAGGTAGCAGCAAAAGTATGGCCTGGAGGGCAAGTCTCAGCAGTGGATGCTCAAGGAGCCTTGGGAGGCTTGGCAATCCTCTGGGATTCCAGAATCATACAACTCAGCAATATTCATGCTAACAAAAATTTCATTTAGGCAACATTTCACTTGCTTGGTACCAACACTCATGGTCACATTACCAATGTTTACTTCCCGCAGGACTCTCATCTAAAGGCAGAGATTTTGGATCATCTTTCAACCCTCAATTCCAACAGGCAATACCCTCTCTGGATAGCAGGCGGGGACTTCAACATGATAGCAAGAACGGAAGAAAAACAGGGGGGACGGGACAATGGCATCCGCGATGGTCACTTACTCAAAGACTTTGTTCAATCGAATTGGCTAATTGATCTCCCTTCAAATAATGGTCTATTCACATGGACCAACAAAAGGGATGGAGCCCAACATATTTCCTCCAGGTTAGATCGCTTCCTAATCTCAGACAATGCACCTTATCTTGGAGGAGGTTTAGTTTCCTCCATCTTGCCTATATCAGGGTCTGATCACTGGCCTATTGAACTCCAATGGTAGCGGCCAGGTAATACTACTAAACGCCCTTTCCGCTTTGAAACTTTCTGGCTCACTCATCCTGATTTCAGGGATTTTGTGAGAAAAACTTGGATCAAATACCAACCCTCAGAAAGATCCAAAATGGCTATATTCCAAAAGAAATTGCAATTCCTTAAAAAAGAAATCAAACAATGGAATCATAACATCTTTGGTAACATTTTCTCAGCTCAAGCCACTCTCAATCAGGAAATGAAGCAAATCCAGAACAGGATAATCGCTGGGGGACACACAGATGATCTCATAAAACAGGAACAAAGTATTGAAGATCAACTTCATAATAGAGCCCAGCAGGAGGAAATTCTTTGGAGGCAGAAGTCTCGCATTCGATGGTTAAAGGAGGGAGAGAAGAACACTAAGTTCTTCCACAAAACTACAGTACAGCGCAGAATGCACAACTTGATCTCCCACATCCAAAATTATCAAGGAGAACGAGTGGAAACGCATGAAGGTATAGAAGAAAATTTTCTCCGATACTTTAAGAAAGCTCATCAGGAACCAATTGCTGACAGGCTCCCAGCAATCGAGAAAATTCTTCATCATATACCCAAACTTATTACTCCAGAGCACAATCTCCTCCTTCTCCAACCAATCCAGTTACACGAAGTGGACAATGCTGTCAAGAACTTAAAATCAGGAAAAGCCCCAGGCCCCGATGGCTTCACATCGGACTTCTTCCATCACTTTTGGGATCTCATTCAAATAGAAGTATGGCAACTAGTCGAGGAATCAAGGGCTTTAAGATGGATGTACCCTGGGTTGAATGCCACATTCTTGGCTCTCATCCCCAAGTCGACGGAAGCAAACAAACCTGATAAGTATCAACCGATTGCTCTTTGCAATATCACCTACAAAATTGTCTCAAAAGTCATCGCCAATCGATTGAAGCCGCTACTACCTCTCATTATCTCACCAGAGCAATCCGGATATGTGGAAGGGCGTCAAATCACAGATGGAATCATCCTTACTCATGAGATCATTCACTCTCTGAAGCAAACCAAAAAGCCATGTATGTTGCTCAAAATAGATCTATCCAAAGCTTTTGATAGCATTAGCTGGCAATACATTCAAAAAATTCTCAATGCTTTTGGATTTGATCCTTCATGGACCAGATGGATCATTAGTCTCCTTTCTTCATCCTTCTTTTCTGTTTTGATCAATGGCATACCCTCTGAAACCTTCCGCCCCTCTAGAGGCATAAGGCAAGGGGACCCGCTCTCACCATTCCTCTTTGTCATAATCGCGGAAGGTCTTGGTCGCACCATTAAGTCAGCTTCTCTCACCCACAGACTGAAAGGTCTCTCCTTCAACAACTCCCCCGCCTTCTCCCATTAGAAATTTGTGGATGACAACATGCTCTTTGGTCACCTCTCTGTCCAAGAAGCTCGACTCCTCAAAGATTTACTGTCTACCTTCTCAGATGCTACGGGTGCTCTCATTAATCGAGTCAAATCCCAAATCTTCTTCTTCAACACCCATGTGTCCACTCAAAAATCGATTGCCCGAATTCTAGGATTCACTATCACAAGCCTCCCCTCCAAATATCTAGGTGCTCCCATGGTAGCATCTGCCCTCAAACATTCCTCATGGATAGATATTTTGGACAAATTTGAAGCCAAGCTATCTCTTTGGACTTACAGATCCCTGAATATGGCTAGCAGAGTTATTCTTATCAAAGCTATCTTACAATCTTTACCTCTATATTTATTCTCTCTCTTAGCAGCACCAAAATGGGTAATTAAATCCATAAGAAATCTTCAGCGCAATTTTCTATGGGGTAGCTCTGGTCACAACAGAAAATGGGCTCTGGTCAAATGGGATAAGGTCTGTCTTCCCAAGAAATCAAGAGGTATCGGAATCAGAGATCCAGAACTCAGCAACACTGTAATGGGAGCCAAATTATGGTGGCGATGGCTAGCCCACCCCAACACTCCCTGGGCCTCATTATGGACAGCTAAATATGCCAGTAACAAACCAATTGAAGACAGAATCCGTATGTCAGAACTAAGTGCTGGTTCCATCATATGGAATGCTGCCATCCAACACAGGCATCTTATCCAACGACACTTCTTTTGGGAAATTAGAAACGGAAGTACAGCTAGATTTTGGGATGACTCCCGACAGCAATTCCCAAAGCTCAGGGACCTTATGCAGGATCTCCCACCCTCCCAACAAAATCCTCAACACTCTGAAACAGTCCATTTGTACTGGCGCCCTTCCAACAACCAAAAGTTCAGACAATGGAAAGGGATAGATCAAATCCTCGGCGAAGAAGGCAACGAAGGAATTAAACAAACTCTCGTTGCAGAACTAAAAAAGAGACAGATTACCATAGACGAAGGTCCGGACATGCTTAGATGGGGATATGAAGAAAAGGGGACATTTTCCACCAAGGAGGCTTACAACATCATAATCAAGGATAGAATTACAAAGGACAAATTGTGGGATCAAATCTGGAGCTCCTCTATCTGGCCAAAGGTCTCCACATTCTTATGGCTGTTATCACATAACAGGATTCTCACATGGGATAACTTACGCAAAAGAAGTTTCTCAGGACCATCCATATGTCTAAACTGCAGACAAGCGGAAGAAACAACGATCCATCTACTGCAACATTGCAACCCGGCAAGGCAATTATGGGGAAAAGCCATCTTCCGATGCCAAAAGGATCACAGGGTTCAAGGAGATCTCAAAGCCACCCTTCGCAATTGGCAACAATCTCCTTATCAAAGCCGGCTCCTAAAATTACTTTGGCAACTTATTCCGGGCCTCTTAATGTGGAATATATGGAAAGAGAGAAATAGAAGGATATTCAAAAATCAATATCAAACCATGGACCAAATCTGGATAATACTACTCAGGAACTTAAAGGAATCGCTCTCCATTCATAATTGGGTTGCTGAAGATCTTCCATCGGAACCCACAGAAAAATCCATTTGGGACAACTGGAAAATAACTCTTCCTCAACAGGTCACTACTAATAGCAAGATCCCCAACAGACAAAAAAAGAAGACGCTTTGGACTCCCCCCCCTCCCAATTTATTCCAACTCAATTTTGATGGGGCCTCCAAAGGCAACCCTGGGCCTTCTGGTTATGAAGGAGTCTTCAGAGACCACTTGGGTACACCGCATCTCATCTACCTTGGCTCCAAAGGATGGCACACAAACAATTCGGTGGAATTGGAAGGACTCTGGCAAGGTCTTGTTCTAGCTCAGGCGCACAATTTCTTCCCTCTAGTAGTTGAAGGAGACTCACAAATTATCATAAACATAGGCAAACACCTCTCTCAAGGAGCTCCAGTTCACAGAGTAAGTAAAAGTTGGAGAATGGCGCAAAGATTGGACCTAATCCAACAATGGCTTTCTCAGCACCAGGCAATCTCTTTCCAGCATACCGTCCGAGAGGGAAACAAACTCGCAGACTTCCTAGAAAATGTTGGAGTTGATATAAACACTGAAGCTTTCTCAGGTTCCACTTTCACCATAGGAATAGAGGAACAACTCACGGAATACATCAATCTAGTCGAAAGAGATAGACCTCCTTCTAATGCAGCTACCCTGGATGCGGGTGATCCTCTGGTACGGGCACCTCACCCTCCACGCGTGCCCAGCGTAAGGCCGCCTGATCAGCACCTGGATGGCCACTACTGCGAGTTTAATACTCCTATTACCGATGCGGGCGATTCAATGTAGTTTGATGGGAGACAGAGCAGAGGTCTCTTTAGGCATTAACTCGGATCAGCAGATTGCAGGAGCATTAACGCCCCTCCGCAGCTCGACCTTGCAGCCCTCCAGCATTATAATGGCCCTCTCTCAGCCCCATTTCCGACATTCCCTGCAGCATTCTATCAGTCAGCTCGATCTCCGGTTTGTCTCGCCAGAGGTCGATCCCATTGCGTCTGTTTCTCCCTTGTCACCCACTGTCATCACGCGTAGCGTTCGCAGCAAGGCTTTAGGTGCAGCAATGCCTCGAAGTCGAGGGGTGCTGCGTAGAGGAAGCTCCTCAGCTCCCAGAGGACGCGCCCGTCCATCTCCTTCTCCGCTCATAATACCCATTTTGTCTGCTTCTCCGTCTTCGCCTCCCCCCAATCCCGCCAGGCCTGTTCCCAATTCTTCATTCCAGAATTCTCGTTTCACCTTTCGAAGCCGTCTCAACCAACCCATCATCACCTTCACCACCACCATTATGGTCTCGGAAGAGGCGGAATTGCGTGTTGAGCCCATCAGCTCCTCCACTACCCCTTCCCCTGAGGAAAGCCTATTTCAAGATGCTGGGGACAACCCGAATTTTACAGCCATGCAAATGCAGGAAGATTCACCTAGGGATGCTGGGGGCAACCGCAATCGCAATCCGATAGCGGAAGAAGACAAGGTTGTGGCTTGTGGCCTTGTTCAGTATGACTTTGGCATTCTGCACCTGATCAATCAGTCCGAGGAAGGCGCTGTTGGTGACGACGAGGCTTCTCGGCTAGCAGCTCCGGAAATGCAAGAAGCTAAGGGCTCCGACCCTCAGACCTCGGGCGAGTAAGATCCTCTTTTTGTTGGGTCGCTGCCACCGCTCTTGTTTTTTGGCACTTCTCTCTTCTCGTATGCTGGATTTTCTCTCCTTATATGATATGCTTACTGTACTGCTGGGGTCTTCCTCAGCCCATATTAGTTTTTTTGATGTAACTTACGGTAATCACCCGTTCTAGTGCCTGGTCGAAGAATTTTTGAGGTTGGATTCCTTTGCTTGGCATCTCTTGCAAGCAAGAAGTTTTTTTGTAATGGTTTCACTCTTTCTGCTGACCTGAGAAAGCTTCTATCTCACAGGCTCAACTGTCTTTCTCTGTTAAAAGGTTTTTCTGTTGAGGGCTGGGAAATTGGCCCTCTGAGGCTAAGACCTCACTGTAAATATTTTTACCTCTTTTTTTAATAGAATTAGCGCTTATTCAGAAAAAAAATATATTATTGTGCCCCTATTATCCCCATATTGCTATTACTATGCCCCATAAAATCCCTCTATTGTTATTTTTGTGGCTTTATATTATTATTGTTAGGTCGGATGGGTTATATTGTGAGTCCTTAGACTCCTATATATAGAAAGGAGGTTTTTTCATTTGAATCATCCAAGAATTGTTCATTTATGTAATGTAAAGGAGGTTGCCCCCTCGAAGACTCTGAATTCTAAGGCGTTGATCTATCTTTTCTTGCGTTGGTTTCATAACATTTGGTATCAGAGCTTTGGCTTCTAGGGTTTCGCTACTCCAAACAGACTCCTGAATTACATTCCGAATAGGTGACCTGGGTAAAATTGTCATAACTTTCTCTCTGAGCATCAGATTGAAATTTTGTAAGAAGGTCACTGTGGGAGATTTTGCATAACTCTTCCTTGGAGAATCCAATTTGGATCAAACTAGTGGCATTGGAAAGAGGACATAGAGGGCTACTGCAGATCACAATTTTAGAACTGGATGATTCGAAAGTACAGAGATACATCAGAGGCAATATCCAGCTCCTACAAAGGGAAAAAATGTGTGTAGATTCTTTTAAATTTTTACTTAAGATTGGTTTGAAAATTTATTTTGAAGGAATTGAAAGGGCATAGTAGAGAATTATTATCAGTAACTGATGCCTCGAGGAAAGAAAATGCAAACACCTAGTAAGAAACCTGAAAGCTCTAGCATGACTCATGAAGGAGAGGAAGAAATGCTACATGATATATCAAAATTACAAGAACAAGTGCAACAAATGTCACGCTCACAAAAGCTAACAGAAGCTAAGATAAATGGCATGGAATCTAAGATAAAGGGCATGGAAGCTAATATGGA
>APFE030687884.1:0-12905 GCA_000404065.3 Pinus taeda
ATTTTGATTTCAAAAGATATTTTAAAGAAATGCAATGATTTCATTTGTGTATTCAATAAACACAAGATTTTATAATTGAGTAAAATATTCTCCATGCCTGATGAGAGATTCTCCAAAACATTATATATACATATCATATTATTGATAAAATCGCCTTCCATTTTTCCTATATACCATGTAGATTCGCCCATTTATTATACATGTAAATTTAGGGGGGTTTCTTAAAATTTTCCCTGGTATACGCTACTACAATGAACCAAACCTGCATACATACGTGCTTACACCAAAGCCAACCCACATACAGATCATGACTTGCAGCGATTTCAAACTTAAATTATACCCAGATCAGATCATTACAAGTGTCAGTATACAGATCTAGAATAAGCATAATCAAATATATAGAGATAGTTCATTTCAAACCATTTGATCCTAATCTATCCTTAGATCTTGTTCTCCATCAATCGGTGAGATCCCTCTTTAGCTCAAATCCAGATCTGCACCATAACCCAATCACCATATTCCAGATCTAGCACTTTATCAGATATTCAATAATTAAGATGATGCTTTACCAAATGATCTCCTTCCTCTTTTATAGTCATAGGCCTTTCACAATACCACGGTCCAAAACCATAATAACACAATACCATGAACCCAATATTTGGGATCAACACCTTTTGATGCAATACCACGGACCAAAACCATAGGATCAAAAAACTGTCAGACTAATACCAAGGACCAATCATGAAAGTGCGTGAGCTTTTCTCCACATGAAATAAACTTTTCTTTGCATAAAATTCCGTGAAATTTTCTCTAAATGAAATAAACTTTTCTCTGCATAAAAGTCCGTGAACTTTTCTTCACATGAAATAAACTTTTCTCTGCATAAAATTCCATGAACTTTTCTCCACATGACATAAACCTTTCCCTGCATAAAATTCAGTGAACTTTTCTCCACATGAAATAAAATTTTGTAAACTTTTCTCTACATAAAATTCTGTGAACTTTTCTCCACATGAAATACACCTTTCTCTGCATAAAATTCCGTGAACTTTGCTGCACTATAATTTATCATCTGAGTGATTTTCCATCAAGGACAACACTTGTCTCATAATGCCAACACTCTCAAGGTACTGTAGTACAATCTATATGGTGTTAATGAATGAGCTAAAGTCAAACACCACACAAAATATTCCAGTCAAAGGCTAATGATGAAGTCCTATCGCCGAAAGAGAGGAAAATTGTCATTAATGTATGAAAGCCCCAAGGTACCAAAGGAATTTTTTAAGTCAAATTCCTGGATAATGAGTTGATATCGATAGGAAGTGACCTATCGCAAGAGAGCCTTGATGTATCCCCCATCAACGACATGAAACAGGTATAAATATTTGAGATGGAATGGTGTTGATGTGGAATTAGTTCAGGAATGACAAACATGAACAAAGGCGTAAGAGTACTGTAGCAGATATCAATTGAATGACTTCTCTTGAACATATTGGTGACACTTTATGGAGTTGACGACATTGACCAAAACTAATTACAGATGGTTTTAATATGGCAGGATGAACCAAAAAAGCAACCAAACTTCATAATCCAACAGCCACAGAGATGAAATGGAAGAGCATCATGTTCAATAGTGCCTCACTTCCATTAATAGGTTAAGTACCCTATTCCCCAATTTCCTAGTCATTCCTAACCAGTACCTCGTTATTTTTAACAATCTTAAGGAGGATAACATATGCTTGATCTGTAAGTTCATCATTCTGATGAATCCCTCTGAGTATTTTTAACAAACGTTAAGGAGTTGTTTGGTGTCATCATGTTTGACAAGTCCACCACTGTTTGATGTTTTTACAATTCCAGCTAAGGCCTAAATCAACTTGTTTTTCATGTTTAGAGAGTTTAAAGAGGTGAAAAAGAAATATACGAAGGTTCATTTTCATAAATATTGTCTCTTGCGTTCGAAAAGGAAAAAAATGAGACTTAGGAAAGCTTCTTAGCCGTGTTTGACTAAGGTATTCCTTTTTCATAAATAGTCTATCCTAGTATGGAAAAGGGTTAAACTTATACTGGGAAAACATATTCTCATTTACTTTAACAATTTCGAATAGACAAATCCTCGAAAAAAAATTCATGCTTAGGGAGTTTGAAAAGAGATGAAAGAGAACTCCTCCTGGAGGAACGCGTGGTATAAAGGGTAGAAACTAGTTTTTCAAATGATGGAACTGCTCAAAACACATAGAGGTTAAGAGGATAGCTAATAAGACAAATCATCGTAGTTTTTCCTCAAGAAAGGGTAAAACAACTAAGTGAAAGTGTATGATTGACATGTTGGATGTGGAGCTTGATTACCTTCCTCATTTTTAAGATGTTTTTTTGTTTCAGCCATGTTGGATCCCTATTCCTAACGGGGCGGCAACGTCACCCATTTAATCACTGTTAGGTGGGTCCAAGGAGGGCGATGGTGACTTTTATGAGCCCCCCCTTGGCGAGGGTTCGGGGTAGCGCCCTTGAAGCTAAAAATAGATGAAACTTTTCCTTTTAAATATTGTAATTTCATAGTCAATTTAAGACATTCATTAGGAAGATGATCTGACAATAGAAGTTAAGTTAATTTAGGGTATTTTTCCCTAGAAGGCAACCCTTAGTTTATATGAGGGAATTGTATTGTGGTTATGAATTATTATTTTAAGTGAGAAAGAGAGAGGATACAATGTGAGAGAGAAGAGGAAATTACAACAGATATGATGTAGGTTGTATCTCTTCATTTTGTTTGAAAATATAAAAGGAAGGACTAACTATTTCTCTGTGAACGTAGCCCAAATTGGGTGAACCATGTATATATGTGTCTCTCTTGTTTTATGCATTTATGTATTTGTGTTTTCATAAAATTTTATGTATTTCATTGCTAGATTAATTAATTTACAACAAATGGTATCAAATTCAAATGTTTATTTGGCTGATAAACTTGCACAAAAGAAGGGTTCTTGGTTCATGTGGGAGTAATGGTGGAAGATGGTAGGTTTATGGTCAAGAAATTTAATGGCCAAAACTACTAGTTGTGGAAGATGCATATGGAAGATTATCTATATCAGAAAGATATGTACCTACCATTGAGAGGAAAATCAAAGAAGTTGACAAGTATGATGGGCACAGAATGGGAGATTCTCAACAGAATGACGCTAGGAACAATACGGTTGTGTTTGGAAACATCGATGGCTTTCAACATTTCAAAGGAAATGACAACATAAGGTTTAATGACGACATTGAACAAACTATATGAAAAACCTTCGTCCTCAAATAAGGTATTTCTTATGAAGCGTGTATTTAATATGAAGATGCCAGAAGGTGGATCTGTTGTTGATCATTTAAATGAATTTAACAGGGTTACTAGTAAGTTAAGTTTTGTAGAGGTAAATTTTGATGATGTATTTAGGGCTTTTTTATTTCTATTCTCATTGCCATAAAGTTGGAATGGCCTAGTTATGGCTATTAGTATCTCTATCTATGGATCTAGTATTTTAAAGTTTGATGATGTTGTTGGTGCCATAATGAGAAAATGTGATGGAAAAGCTTCGGTGAGACATCAGGTATTGCTTTGACTACAAAGAATAGGGGAGAAAAATGGAAAGATGAAGGAGCCTAGGAAATTGTAGTAAGTAAAAAAAAAGGAATATCCAAATCCAGATTAGTGATAGTGTCCTCGAAATGTGGGAAGAAATGACACTTGAAGAAAGACAACAAATCTTAGAAGGGAAAATAAGGAGATGGGAAACAAAAGAACAATCATGAAGCAAATGTGACATGTGATGTGTTGAAAGATGCTTTGATTATTTAATTAGATAATATTATTGATGCCTAGGTGGTATATTCAGGGGCCTCATTCCATGCCACACTTGATAGGATACATTTTTATGACTATGTTCAAGGAGATTTTGGACAGGTTCTTCTAGGTAATGATAAACTCAGTAAAATCATTAGAATGGGTGAGGTTTTTATAAAGAAACAAAATGGAAATCAATGCATTTTGAAGGAGGTAATGCATGTTCCATATCTAAAGAAAAATATAATTTAAACAAGGTAGTTGGGATGTGAAAGCTTTGTAACTACTTTTATAGACAAAACCTGAAAGGTCACTAATGGAGCTCGGGTAATAACAAAAGGATAAATGGTTGGTACTTTATATTTATGAAATAACATTTCTAATTTTGTCAATGATTTAACCTCCACATGAGTAGATATGAAATTGTGAAATTATAGGCTTGGGCACATGAGTAAGAAGGGGATGCAAATTCTTCACTCAAGAAAATTGTTTCCATGTTTGAAGCATGTTGAATTGGATTTCTATGAGAATTTTGTTTACGGAAAGCATAAGAGAGTTAGATTTATTAGAGTTGGGAAAGAAAATAAGATAGAAAAATTATATCTTGTGCATATAAATGTATGGGGGCCTGCTCAGGTATCATCTTTCAGTGGCTCTTGCTATTATGTTACTTTTATTTATGATGCAACTAGGAAAGCCTGGATTTATTGTATTCGAAATAAATCTGATGTATTTGATACTTTAAAGAAATGAAAATATTTAGTTGAGAACGAGGCATGATAGAAGTGGAAGTGTCTTAGATCAGACAACAGAGATGAATATTGCAGCATAAATTTTGATAACTATTTTTCATAGCATGGAAATCACTGAGAGAAGATAGTTCTAGGAACACCACAGGAAAATGGTGTGTCAGAAAGGATGAACAATACAATCCTAGAGTGTGCAAGGTGCATGAGATTACATGCAGGATTTCCCTTATAATCTTTGGCAGATGCTATAGATACTGAAGTTTATCTAATAAATAGAGGGCCCTCAAGTTCCTTGGATGATGCTATTCTAGAGGAGGCACGAATAGGTAAAAAGGTAAGCTACTCATTTTTAAAGACTTTTGGTTGTGAAGCCTTTGTCTACATCAATTAAGAAAAAAAAATATTGAGGCAAAATCAAAGAGATGTACCTTTATTGGTGTTTACAGTGCTAGTTGCCAACATTCAGGGGATCTCCCTGCTAAGAAGTCCCAACTAGACCTCAAACCGTTCAGAGTAGGAGTGCCATCAGTGGGTGGTAGTGTAATGCCTTGACCCCGATAGCATGCAGAGGTAAGTATGATAACTTTGGGTGAGAGAAAGTGTGTGATCTTTGCACGAGTCAAGTGAGATGCATGGGGGTTTCTAATACATGAAGGGGAAAAGGAAGTGTGCCCCTTAGAAGCCTATAATAGTATGCAGGTTGAAAGGAACACACGAGTGGAATGACATGACAAGCTAAAATGCAAAATAGTCCACGAATTAAAGTGACGGGTGAATCCATCAACACACATCCAACTAGATTCATATAATTGCATACAAAGTAGTTCATAAGAAAATGCATAAGTTAAACAACATACATTGCTAAAGAAACTAGAATAGTCCAACTACAATAACAACATATGCATGAAAGCATCTTGGATATGTTATTATTATTATAAGTGAAAGTTCCATCCATACATACACCATTGATGACCACTATCCCCAATAGTGGAACATTACAGTCAAGAACACCTGATCCTCCAAAGAAGTATACGCCCCCTATGTTGTGGATAAGCCAAGGCTCGTCACAATACTCCCAAGCCTTTTCTAAGCCGAAGCCTAACCAAAATCTTGGCTCCCAAAAGCCCCTTTTATGAGTTATGAGGTTTTATTTATAAGAAAGGGTGGGGTGACCCTTAACATTCCCCTTTGTGACTATTTGACTACCCTCGTGACTCTTCAACTTATTTACAAATAACTCATTACATAACATGATGACCTTTCACAGTCCACTAATGACACTTGGAATTTCACTTACAACATATTTACAAATAATATTACATTTTCCACAAGTACCCATGCGAGACAAAATAGGCTAGAGACAACCTAACAAGAGAAAACACTATGATTCTGAAGTTTGGGGAAAGACCAACTCGGAAACATCCACTTGGTGCTTCTCAGTCACATATTGATGCCAAGCTTCATACTGTGTGATGATGTCCCCAAACTACTTGATGGTGTCTTTCTAATAGTGGACTCTTACCTCCATAGCATCTGGGTATATGGTCTTGGAACCTGTTTCCAACTCATCCTGAAGCATGTACAACATGGTGTTGACCATGTCAAGACCCCTAATGTACTTTTGCATGTTATGTGTGCTTAGTTCCAAGTCATCCCTAGTGGCCTCTCATCTTAGCTACTCCATATACCCATCGATCTCCAACCAGACTTGGTTCTTAGGCCTGGCCACGGTGAGGGAACCAATTGATGGGATCTTGTGTGTTCTCACCATACTATCCAAACTCTTGTACAACCATACATGTGAGACCTATATGTTGTTGATGAACAAGGCAATTTTCTCATATTTCTAGATCAACATCCAGACATTTTCTTTCTCTAGCTCTTCATGTGGCTTCATCCTCTTTGGGAAGTGAAGCGGGGTCCCTTTTTACCACATTGTCCATTCATGCACATGGGCGATGATAGCATGTATGTTCATGAGAGTTTGAACAAACTCTTTTCTTTGTTGTTGTAAGCCATTCACACGGACAACTGCTTTATGCACAATGATGAATCCATCATATAGCTTCTGCATGGTAGTCTCAAGTGTTGATACTTCATCAAGTATCTCTTTGCTCATCTCTGCCATTACGGAAACTGTGCCCTACTCTCTGCGTTATTTTGCCTCTTGCCTGGCAGCCTAGAAGTTCTTTTCCTTTTTTTCATTCTCAACCAATAGGAAATTAACATTTGATCTTGTTGTTCCTACATAGGCCAAGGTGGCATTGGCATGGGTAGCTGGATGCTTTATGATATCCGATACTATCACCCTTTCCTTCATGAATGTAGGTGATGCATGATCATCCAGAAAGTGCTTCCTTTGTGTCTTTACAACATTATTCTACAACTCATCAAATGATACATTGTACACATCCATAACTGGATCATCATCAAGGAGAATAACTTCTCCTTGCTCGCTCGGGACTGGTTCTGACACTGGAGGTGGTGGAGACGGAGAGGTGATCTATGGTGCTCCTAGCATAAGGTAAATGTATTCAGTTTGTGGTTCTTGCCCCAACTCCATATCTGTAACATCAATCAGTTGCTCAATCTGTTGAGCAAGCTCCCAATCCTACATTTGGTCACCCTCTTCTTCAACTACCGATTGTTAGACTCCTCGACCTGTATGGGTGTTGTTTGCTTTGTCATGATGCCTTGTATTTCTTCTTCCTCCTATTTATACTTCTCTTCCCTTTCTCTCCTTCTTTTCTGCCTCCTGCAACTTTAGTTTTGCTTCCTGCAGCCTCTGCTTTTCTTTCTTCCTCCACTCTGTTCTATTTATCCGTTTCTCCCTCTTTGCCTATGCTGTCATAGATGCTTTCTTCATGATAGGATTTTCTCTCATCCTGTAGCTTTTCTCTACCTCTAGGTTCTCAAAAATCTTCCTCTTGCCCTTATCTTGCACTGGATTGCTGCTTATTGCTACTATTGTTGTTGCTTACAATGCTATTGATGCTTACAAAGTAACCTTCCAAGCTATGGCTAACTGACTAGCTCGTGGATTTTGGATTCATTGTAATAGTACCTCCAAGGGTCTTCCTCATGCTAACGAAATGTCCCTGGGATCCATGAATAGTACATATTCATACAATGGTTCTTTCAAATACCATGGGGATCATATGGATTAAATTCCTTGGTGCTAAAATCAATCTTCAATATCTCCTTAGCTTCAATATATTCATCTTTCAAGCGCTTAATATTGTATAATTCGATCCGCAAAGGAAGAGCGGGCCATGAAGCCTTCTTCTTCCTATGTAGTCCTGCTGATAACTCTATGGAGAGGTGATATGAGACATTATTCATGACCAGATTGTTTGTGGCATACCTTGGTAGAACATGCAAAGGCTTCTCTCCACTAAACACTCTGATAAAGATGCCACCATTTGAGGCATACCAATCTACAATATTAATTATCGCCTCCATTTCTTCTTGGGACTTGTAAGGTAGATCCTATTCAAAGATAAGCTTGTACAACAAGATGATGAAATGGTCAGTTAGCCTTGCCATTACTCTTCGGTAGCTGTAGTTGAAAATAAACTTGCAATAAATGTTGACGACAGTCTATTTCAGTTTCCATGTCCAACTCATGCTAGGAGACTGCTGTTGGGCACAAATTGCATACAATAATTATGCAAACATGTAGAATCTCGTTTGTTTGTCCTTGAACAGATTCCAGGTGTTAGTCACATGGATTTTCAACTAATGAGCCAACATGTCCAACTAGTTGAATGGCCTTCCATCAGACACCAACTAGTCCAATACAACTACCCAACCTTTAGGAAAGGTCTTTGTGCTCTCTGGACTATATATTTGGGATGCAAAGATGATCAAGAATTGATAATCCTTCCTAGGAAAATTTGTCTTGTAAACATGATTGGGTGTATGTTTGAACTTTGATGGCTCTTTCACCCAACGCTTGACTATATTTGTCATGTTCACCTAGCTATGGGTGGCATAGAAAAGTGTGTCCATGCGTCTCACCAACTGAGGTAAATGATACATCTGATTTATCCACCCTAAAGGTGGAAATATCCCGATAGCACTGCTAAATGTCATAGTCTCTAGATCTGTGTGTGAGACAATCCAGTTGATAATTTCTGCACATGGGAAGGTGAATTATCTGCATGCAACCTTGTATAATCCTTACCACTAGATACTAGTATATACCTGCCGGTCCTCTAAATATTCCTTGAGTTCCTCTACAAATTATCCTTGATTTTCTGCCATGTCAACTTTATGCCCTTCTCAATGAACAACTGAGTGTCTGTATAAACTAGTAGATTAACTAACATCTGTTCAACTGCTTCCCTAGTACTACTCTCAATAGTTTTCATTGATGCAGCTCTCTAGGAGGCCATTTTAACTGTCACTATTAGAGAGATACTCAACAACTGCTATACCTGGCATGAAAATGTTAGCCTAAAACCAAAAGAAACTTCAAGACAAGACCAAGCAACAAACCGGCCCATTGATGGGACAAACTGCATCATTATGGTTCACAAAGGTGACTAGATGCCCACTGGAATTGCGCATTGCATAGTCCCAATAATAAGTGGGGGAGCCTTGTTGACTAGAACTGCGTAATGCATAGTTCAGTCTGGGCATAGGCTAGGAGAGACTGCATGTTGCGCAGTCTCAATGGCCAAGACTAGGAGGTTGGCTCCTGGAACTGCGCAGTGCACAGTTGGAGCTAGGGAAAGGAAACCTCTGCGCAATTCTAGAAGCCAAGATAGAGGCCTTGAACTCCTAGAATGTGCAATGCAAGCAAAGGAAAGAGAGATCCAGGCAAGGGAAGCCCAAATCTGCCCAAGGGAGTCTGAAATCAAGCAGATCTGAAGGCTAGTGTGATGCTGAGTACAAATATAACTAAATGCATATCTGACTGAGTAATGATGCATGCAAGTAAAAAGAAGTGTATGAACCAATCAAACTAAACGAAAATGAAGCATGTGAAGAGAGTCGCCGCAATGACAAATGTTAGTGAAAAAACAGGGTCATACATGCGACACTTGGGAAAGGAAATGAAAAACTTGAAACAACACTTCTTCAAGATAAAAAAAGTTAAAACACCAACAGTCATCCAATAAAACAAATGAAACAATGCTCTCACAAGCTTCACAAGCAAAAGTGACAAAAAAATTAGCAAAAGACTAGAAAAGCAAGACTTACTCAGAAAAGCAACGACAATCGTACCGAAGGTTCCTTGATCTCCTCGTGAATGCCAAATCTCCAAGACCAATCAATGTGTAAATGTGCTCTAGCAATGTCACTTAAATATATTTGGTCAATTTATAATTTATGATGGGAAGGCCAATAATTAAGGAAAAAGCAACACTTGGTAGTAGTTTCCAAAATCACTGAAGTGCCTCCTTTGGACTGCTAAAAATAGATCCTTATTTTTTAGGGATGCTTTTTCAATTTTCTTTTTTCCTTTCGAGAAAAGCTTCCATGCATTGCCCAAAGAGATTGCACAGTTTTAGGAAGGACTAGGCAACTCACTAGCGTATGCATTGGGAAACATCTAAGAAAGAGGCTTCTGCTCAATTTTTGCATTGAGACGGCTCTGGACTGCCTCTAATGCTCTGTGCAATTTCCTAGCTAAAGGCTAGCTATCATCTAGCACTGCACAATTCTTGAGATAAAGGATCACTGTCATCTTGGATTTTGTAATTCCCGAGAGCAAGACTAGTTTCCCTCAAGGATTGTGTAGTTCTCTAAGGCAAACCCAAAATTAGGTGGAAACCAAGTTAAGAGATTGGCTTGTGGGTTAGACAGTAAATCAAGTAAGAAAACACAAGTTGTGATGTAAAGGATGAGGCTCAACAAAAGCACAAGTACCTAGATTTGTGAAAGATGAGTTGTTGTGATTTAGAAGGGAGGCTCCAAAACGAAGCAAAGAAAAATTTTGGAGGGTGGTTGTAGCTACTACAACATTGGCGACACACTGGTAGAACTCCATCTCACTGTATGGACCTTGTCTCTTGCAAAGGGAGTCTAACTCTTCCGAAAGTACTGTTCAGTTATTTGACTATCATTTCTTCTTCACTGGCTTGAGTTAAGGATGTAGTCCCTACCATTCTCTTTATCGGTAGGACACATACCAATCCAAGTCAACCGAGTTGTTTTGATTGGGAATTAGGGGTATATAAATGCATAATTAATATAGATTGTCAAAGTTTTAGTTTCGTCCCTGGTGTTTCTCTGCTGCTAGCAGGCTTGGATAGTACCCCGACAGAGTCACTTGATGAACACAAGCATTTCTCCGCTGCCAGCGAGCCTAGACAATATCCTAACGGAGTTACTTTATTCACCTCTCTACACAAGAAGCCTTTCTCTTATTTTTCCTTTCTTTTTTTTCTTTTTTTTTTTTCATTTTTCTTTTTTCAAAGAACTGTGCATAGGCACTTATTTATTTCATGAGGCGGAAGAGGGATCCCAACTTATTGAAAGCAAAAGAGGTTTTCCTTTTAGAGAAGTTTATTTATATATACATCCGAAATACTTGCTAAGGTTTTACCCCTCTCCTTACTCTACTTTACTGAGTTGACAAGGGTTAACCGAATATAGAAAACCGATTAGAGTAGGCAATACTAGTTAAGGGTGCAAGCATCATCATTTCACCATGGTTCTCTTTCAAAGGAATGTATTTTCCATCAAGGTGTCATTAACTATAAGAAATGAAAGATTCTCGTAAAGAGAGGGAATATACATATAACCAAGTGTTAATAGTTGTACAAGTTCCTCTTGGATTTCACCCTGCTTGTCTAAGAACCCAAACACAGTTTCATGCGGAACTAGCTTATGGGTGCAAAAGCAAACAAGCAAAGGAAAGAAGTAAGAAAAAGAAAAACAAAGTAAGAAAATTAGAAACAAGCAAGGAAAGAAAGCACTACTGCTACTTCTAACCTAAGTAGAGCATGGGCCAAATCATGTGAAGTGATATTTCCAATGCAGCCATTGACGCATTAGTTGGCCCATGTAGGTGACAACACGATTGACTTGAAATATATGAAAGCAAACCAAGCAAGAAAGATACAAAAATGTAAACCAAAACGCTCGAAGATTGAATGCATCTATAGAAAAGTAAAGATGAAAAGCACATGAAAAGCACATTGTGGAACTATGATTGTGTCCTATTAAATTGCACATGAAAGAAAAGCATGTACACACCCTCAAGCCTAACAAATGAGCAAACATAAAGAAAGAAGAAAACTTTCATTTCGTAACAATGCTTGCTATATATGACTCCTCCTATTCATGAGTAATAGGATCATTTTATTCTGATGGAGGATGTGAAAACTGTGAAATAGATTGATATTCATTGGGAACAATAGAGTGATGAGGAGACTAGACAAATCCATAGATTTCTGATCAGAAGTGGAACTAACCTCAAGGCTATGAGAACCTAACATAACCATCATCTCAGGTTGATGTTCCTTAATAACTGGAGGAGTTTCCAATTCATCAGAAGATGGATCATCAAAGACCGATGTCTTAGAAAGATCAACAATAGGTGAATCAGAATCATGTTAAGATGAGTGAGTGAAAGGATCATGAAAACCATGATAAAAAAATTCAAGATGAACAATGAAATCCTCATGATATGATGAAGCATAAAGATGGGGTCATGAAAAATAAGAATTTTCACCCTCTATGTTTCTAGAAGTATAAGATGAGAGTTTGGGTGGATCCGGGAAGAGAGATTTGTCCTCTCCTCAATCAAATGAAATACTAACACACCACATGTTTTGTGCATGATTGAAAGTGGCAACATCCGAAAATAAATCTTCACAAGAAGGAACGAAAATGGTAGAATCGTGGAAGATGTCAGGATAAAGTGTATGAGGTGCATATGGAAGGAGATCATCCTTCACTGCAAATTCTTGTTTAGACTCCCACACATACTTGTCATAAATAATAGTGTAGGTTGGTTGTTCAACACCAACTACGTCCATAACTTGACCCTCATGGACATCACATGTGGAATCCTGAATGGATGAACACAACACACCAAAATCCGGAGGATCAAAGGAACCAACAGACAAAGGGTGAGAAGATAAAACCATATGACAACCATCAGGCTTGCAGTCAAAATTTGCATAGAAATTGTGAGAAGGTGGGGTAAGAGGAGATGGTGATAGATCAATAGGTGGATTTACAAATTCTCCCACCTCGTCCTGCAGAGATAGAACTATTTGATGAGAAGGGGAAAGAGGGTCACTTGGGACAACAACCTCGTCTGTCTTAGATTTTGAACCTATAACATCGAGGTATGTTGGGAGAGAGTTGGAACACTA
>APFE030687894.1:2457-24418 GCA_000404065.3 Pinus taeda
ATTAATACTTACAATTAATTAGTAAAAAATAAATAAATAAATAAAATTATATTTTACAAATTCTTAAGAAGTAAATATGATATAGTTTTAAATTTTCTAGATTGAGCTTATTTTGAGTGGTTGACCCTAATAATTGTTATCCTAAGCATCTAAGTTCAAATCCCCACTAATGATATGTTGAGTTTTGATGGTTCACCCCTAACTTTGTTTTTTGGCTAAGACGTTTCTTACCCATAAAAATAAATACTCTTATATGATCATTAAAATCTTATTTTTACATCGATATTTTTTTAAGTATATAATATTTTCTAATTAAATTATAATTGTAAATTTTATGAGAAATAATAAGCATATATAAATTAAACATTTATTTGATATTTCACACTTAAAAATATATAATCTAGCTATTTAAGTTATCTTTATATTTAGAAGTCTAAATTAAGATGCATGTGATTGATATCACACCATTTTATTATTGAAATTGTAAATGCAAAGATGTTAAATTAAATAATTTAAATAATATGAAAAATTTTCCAATAACATATTTTAATAACTTACTTTTATAAGTTTCTTTATATAATAAATTTTTACCAAAATATTTCTTATTTTCATGATATAAATCACAGAAAGCTAAATTCTTTGTAAATCCATTCGAAACACCAAAAGAAAAAATGGGTAATAAAACTTATTTTTTATTGCTTAAAAAATAATATAAATGGTTATGCTATTTCATCATAATTTTTTACAGAAAAATAATATAAACTTTTATGCTATCATATATATATTTTTTTCAATGAGTGCTAGGATCGTAGCTTTCTCCTTTATACACAATTTATCTCCTGAAACTTCAGAAAGCACTGATGACCTCCTTTTTAACAGAAAAGTATTTGAAGCTTAAACCTAAAATATATATAAATGGAACAACTTAGCTGTTTGATCCGCCATTGTCAATATCGCCGGAAGCGCCTGAACGTGAAGAGCGAGAGCACCTCCTCTTCTCCACTCGAAATTTGAGAGATGGATCGTTCCAGGTCAGAGATGAAAGGCGGTGCTCTCTCTCTTCTGGTTCAGGCTCTGGCAAGGCCTCCATTATCGAATAATTATACGCAGGCTCTATCTCCCTTGCAGCTCCCCATTAAATGAATGTATAAACTAGGGCACGGCTCATGTATATATAATGTGGAGTCAATTCCAGATATTGTTTTCTATTTAAAGGGCAAAAGGCGTACTCCGACACAATTCCGAACTCGTTGGTCAATGCTGTTGGGTTAATTGAAACAAATGCGCATGCAAATGGGCATCTTCAACCAACTGCAGTGTACATACGAACCATTTGGAGAATAATGGCCGGCAGTGACAGAGTTATGGATAAGTTGCAGAGACTAACAACAAAAACCCTACAATCTCTTTGGCGGGGGCCATTAGATGCATGAAGCACACGACTGTGCATTACTGTAGGCTGTATTTTATTTGTTAAAAGTTTTGGATGCTTTTTGTTTGTATTTTTTTATTTTATTTTTGTTCAGTGATGGGTTGGGATTACAAGTTTTAGTTTTTAACTCTCAATAACTTAAATGTTTTTTTAAGTTTATTTTTTGATATAATTTATTTAGAATTTTGTAGTGAATTGTTAAAATTACAAGTTTGGATTTTCAACTCTCCACAATTCGCTTGATTTGAGAGTTTTTCAAGATGACTAACTTATATATAGATCAAAAACAAATTTTCAGATAAGAAGTCATTTATGGATCTTATTTTTTACAGCGATTTATTGGAATCCCAAGTTTTGATTTTACACTCTCAATATCTTAAATTCTATCTTAAAAATTATTTTTGAATAAAATTTATCTAAAATTCAGTAGTAAATAGTTAGAAACACAGATTTGAATTTTCTAACTTTGAATTTTCTTATATATATCATTAAAAACTGATTTTAAATAACACAACCTATTTTAAATAACGCAAATCAAAATCTAACAGAAAAAATAGCCAAATTCTTCTCATACTTGAGCACTGTAAAATGGCCAAATTCTTCTCATACTTGAACACCACACTGTGCAGGAATTGCCGACTAAACAGTTCTCAGGGTGGGCTCTGCTCTAGAGTACAACTGAGTGCTTACCGGGAGACATCCATTACAGTTCTGTCAGTGAAATCTATCATAGTGTGGAAGGATATTATATAATTTTTTTGTTCACACTCATACTGCAGATCTTAGTGCAGAATATTCCTGTTTATTGATAATGTGCTATCAAAAGCTAGAATGTACCTTATACTTATCTGCGGATGCAATTAGTGTCGTAGAACGTCACATTGTTTTCACAATCTGCACCACTGGTAATACTAGTACTTATACTATTGCGACTAACTATATGTTCCGCTTTTGGAGAACAAATGTTTTACTTCTTATAATTAGGTTTCGTTTTGGCTCGCAAACTCAAAGCTCCCATTGTTCGTGTGGCCCATAACACATATTGACCTCAGATGTTAACCTCCCACCTGGATCAATTGCGTCTTTAAATATTATTTAATCGTATCAATGTTTGCAGTGCAAGCTTTTTCAAGTCTCTTTCATTTCACATATCAAAGTGCTTTGATGTTGTTGGGTTCTATGATTGATATGGGTTAATTATTATATTGGATTAATTCTCTAACAAATGATGGTTATTCTTTTCAATAGAATTCAACTTTTTTACAAGTGATACATTGAATTTATATTTGTAATGACTTTTAATTTTTTAATTTTGTTGTTGCATAGTTTTGAACTTGAAAATATCTGGTTCTTATTCTGATCTTAAATCTCAACTAATATTTATAATATTACATTAGGAACTTATAGTTTCAAATAGAGTGATATTATTTGTATGATTTTTTTGAAAGCTAGTAAAATAGTTATTAATTATATTATTTATTTTAATTATTATATAAATTTTAATTATTTTATTTTTTATTTTTTAAAATACTATAATAAAAATTGAAAAATAATCTCATGTTAAATAATCTTACATCTTTGTAAGTGTATATCTTGTTTTTATCATTAAAAGATACTTGTATGGCATATCAAAAAGTGCACTGTGAGTGTAAAGGTTTGTCTTTGTAGGTGTACATCTTTCATAAAAGATGATTGTATGACATAGTAGCAAAGTGCATAGGCTTTAGGTCTTTGTGACATTATCTACTCTGATGTCCCCTATAATTGTAAATATTTAATTACATGTAGTTAAACAAATTGGATATTAATATTTAAATTTATATATTTATTATTTTGGTCAATTGTGCATGAAGCAAATGATTTGATGACAAACATGTAACTCTCATATGTGAAGTATTACCTACCCATAACTACTTCCTTGAAGATTTATTCTCAAGGAAGAGATCAAGAGGGTATGTGTACTTGAGACAAAGGAAAAAGATAAGAATGACACAAAGGCTTTCGTGGTGATATGTGAGATGAGGTTTATAAGTCGAGTCTCTTTAAGATGAGATAGCTATGATAAAGATGAGATAGCTATGATAAAAGGACTATTAGTCTTTCTGCATGTTAGCAACACCTCGGGGGGTCTCAAGCTTGGAAGGAGGTCTCAAGGTTGGGAGGTAAATTCTCTAGCATATAGTTGACTTGATCAAAATAGTCAACTGTAAAATTACTTAATTTAGATAAGTATTTATCACTTCCTAAAGGTTAATTGTTTTGTTAAAACAAGAATATGTATGTTATTGATTAAACGTATTCTTGAAACAAAAATATGTATAATTGTATTCTTGGAATAGAAATGTGTATACTATTGAAAAAGGGTTAACTAATCAAGTCAACTGTAAAATTACTTAATTTAGATAAGTATTTATCACTTCCTAAAGGTTAATTGTTTTGTTAAAACAAGAATATGGTATTCTTGAAACAAAAATATGTATAATTGTATTCTTGGAATAGAAATGTGTATACTATTGAAAAAAGGTTAAGTGCACTAGTTTATTAAAGGCCACATTCTCACTAGAAGAAATTCATAAGCTTAAGGTTATAAATAATAACTCTTAAAGGCCATATTCTCACTAGAAGAAATTCATAATCTTAAGGTTATAAAGAATAACTCTCTAGGTTCTGTTAATTAGGAAAATAGAGTTCTTCGGAGAAATTATTCTTCTTGGGTTACAAAGCACGAAAACACTTAAGAAAGTAGAAAAATTAAAAAAAAGGAATAGGAATTGTTCCATAACTACGTAGGAACTCTTCAACCCGAGGAATAATAGTTCTCTAAAATTATTGTGTAGTAATACTAACAAACAACTATTACAGAATCAACAAAATAGGTTACTCTAAACTTGACCCTTCATTGCTAGGGGAAATCAAGCATTGGAAGATAGATTGAATTCATAGGCCAACCATGTCCTTTAAAATATTTGAAATAGAAAGGAAATGAAGAATGCAATAAGAACAAATATGTCACATAAGCAAGGCAATTGCTAACTAAAATTTAGGGAAAAACTAACCTAGAAATTCTAAACCCCAACAAGCAATATATTGCTGCAAAGTAATATTACCAAGCAAGTTCACTCCATGTAAGGACATGGGTCTATCTCCTTGAAAATAATAAAACTAAAATGATAATAACATACATCAAACCAATTGAATAGGAAAAGTGAGATTACACCTTCCAAGAAGAAAAAAGAGGAAGGAACATGTAAATCTCGGCATTATATCTCTCTAATGAATATGTATATATATAAATGTGGAACAGTGTAAAAGCAGGAAAAAGAAATGGCCTTCTTCCTTATGTGAAAATCCAGATAGATATTAAACATTCGTGACATAAAATCTTTAAGACAGAGTTCTTAAAATGCGAAGGAAATTTCCATATAAAAAATTTACAACTCATAAGCGATTGATCCAAGATCTTTTGCTTATAGATGTATTGAAGAATCATATGTAGAAATTGCAGCTTAACCATAGAAATTTAATGTACACATGAGAGAAAGAGAAGAAACACATAAAGCACGAGAAGAAGACAAGAAGCTTGATAAAGGAGTTCATCCAACTTGGACTAAATCTCCCGGTCCTACTCAATCAATGGGGAGGCCTATATTTATTAAATGGCATGAAAAAAGAAAAATGCAATCATCAGTTATAAAAAAGGATTCTTATACCTCCATTTTGGAAAATGGTCGAAAAATGTAGAGTTCAGATGGAGAAATGGATAGGGCCATTTCACTCGTGGCAATGAGAAGGGCTAAAACCATGTCAAATCTTGACAAAAGGAACTTTTGCCCCTCGTGTAAGCTCCTGCCTCAAACCGTCTGCACTGTCCTCCCCCCTTCACTTTTCTTTGTTCATCGTGTTTTATAACATTCTTTGTTACAAGGCCACTTAAAGTGGGGAAGCTGTTTGTTTAATAATAAAAGCTATTCAAACGAAAGGATATGCAGGCGTGATTAATCCAACTGTCCAACCTTTCTTCACAACAAAACCCCGAAAATAGCCATTTTTCTTTCAAATAAACAATAGAGGGAAACATAAGAAAATTTGACCACAAAACTTAAAATTTAGAACTCAAATTATATCTCATCTCCCCTATTCTCCTATGAGGTCCACGCTTATCACAAATCGCAACGGCCCTTGTCACGGGGATCACCGATTGGCGGTCGCCGATATCGGCGTATCACTATCGGCCCCATCACAATATCGCTGTGAGCATATCACAATCGCTATGACCCAGGGGTTATTCCCTTATACCTTGGCATACACCAACGTCGATATCGACAATCACTCCATCGCTTATCGCATATCGCCCAGTCACATGTTGCCTAGTCTTATGTCGTGATATCGCATACATCCTGCCCCCAATTGTGATAAGTCGGAGATCGCTAATCGGGGGTTCCTTCCACCTGGCATTAAGTTTGTCCTTTGAACCCCTTCGATTGCGATTTTCTTTTATAAGGCTTTTTATGCTATTTTTAGAGGAAATGCCTCCTTTTTCAAGGATAAGGGTCAAACTTCATTCTTTGATAACTTCATCATCTGAAGTCAATTTTAGCCCATTCAAATTGCAGTAGATTTAAATTGAAAACATCTACACAATGGTATTACTTCAAGGAGCATCCTTGGACTTTCATTTTCCTCTATTTCCTGCAAGCCAACCCATAACTTTGAATGCTTCTATCTCTTTCATTCGGAAGGATTGGAGCGTCGTTTGCACCATTCAAATTAGGGCAACGAGCACTTTGATCTGATGTCGAGATAATTTCCTTTCTGTCACTTTGAATTTTGAGTCTTTTCCCATGCCACTGTGTCTGAAGATCCTCCTATATCAATCCTCCCCATTGAGGAGTTTTTGGACCACCAAAACCGTTATTAGTCAATTGGCAATTGAGAGAATTGTTCTCTCAGTCTTCCCTTCTCTAGCCATTTTGTCTTGCTATGGTGCATCCCCTTGAAACTAACTCAAAGGTATTCCACATCTCCCCATCGTGATGTCCTAGTTCTTTTGTCAAGGATGATGTCTTCAGGTAACTCATTGAGATACTCTGGTGCAAAATCATCAACTGTAGGAACTGTTCCCACCTCCTTGGTTTCCATAATCAATGGTGGTTCATACAGCTTTAAGTTCTCCACATTCTCTACAGAGTACATCTTCATATATATCAGCAAATCAAGATGAAAGGGATTGTTTCCAATCTTCTCCAAAATGGTGAATGGACCATACCAGATTGGTCGCAACTTCTTCCCTTCTCCCTTCATCCTATTCTTACTGATATGAAACCACATTTTGTCGCCTAATTGAAATTGATGGTCGACTTGGTGGTTGTCATGTCGAGCCTTGTAATGGGCTTGACGTTTCTCCAACTACTCCTGTACTGCTTGGTGAATCAACTGGATCTGCTGGATGAACTATTGCGCTTTCTCCCTATCATTACTTCCCTTGGTGTCATCTTCCCCTCCAAAGACCATGTCAAAAGGGTCCTTTGGTAGGTAACCAAAACACGTCTCAAATGGTGAACGCTGCGTAGATGAGCACACTGCTCGGTTGTAGGAATTCTACACATATGGAAGATGCTCATCCCACAACTTAGGATGTTTCCCACAATAGCCTCGTAACAAGTGTACCACGATGCGGTTGAAAACCTCTCTATATCCATCAGTCTATGGATGAAATGTCATGCTTCTTTTCAACTTGGTGTCCATCATCTTCAACAATCTCTTCCAAAACTCTCCGAGAAAGTGAGAGTCTCGATCTGACACAATCGATGTGGGCAGCCCAAAATGGACCCAAACAAGCTAAAGGAAATGATAAGTAATCTGCCCTACAGTGATCTTCTTTTACAAGGCATTAGAATACACATCTTACTAAAATGATAAAGGACGACAGACAAATAGTCGTGACTCTTTCTGGACAAAGGAAAATCTCCTACAAATTCCATCAACACGCTTTCTCATGGATGGCTTGGAATAGGGAGTGGTGTGTAGAGCTCAAGTTTTCTATTAGAGGGCTTTGAAACAGAACACATCACACAACCCTTTACATAGCGAGTCACAATGTTCTTCATATGAGGCCAAAAAAAAAATCTTTGTACATGACATAAAGTCTTTTCAACACCAAAGTGACCAAACACAAGAGAGGTGTGGGCCTCTCGAATTACATGTACTCGTTCCCCTGTGGGAATGCACAATTTGCCAAGGTGATACAATAGTTTCCCCTGCAAGTGATAATTGTCCACCTATGAACCATGGGTTAGTTTTGCATAAATCTCCTTAAAGTCATTATTGTTAGCATATTGTTCAGCATAACTCTCAAAAGACAATGAAGCATTATGCAAAATAATAGAAGCAGAAATAGGAGGGTGAGATAGCATATCGGCCACTTTGTTTCTAGTGTCATTCTTATACTTTATTACCACATGAAACTGTTGAAGAAAAACCATCCACCTGAAATGACGAGATTGCTACAACTTGATTTGTGACTGAAGGTACTGCAAGGGCTGATGATCTGTATGGATGATGGTCTCCTTGCTGATCAAGTAGTGTTTCCACTTTTTCACACTTTGAACCAAGGCATAAAGCTCCTTGTCATAAGTGGGATAGTTTATCACAGCCTAAGAGAACTTCTCAGAATGGTAACATATCGACTTCTTTTGCTGCATCAATACAGCTCCCATGGCATATCTGTTGGCATCTGTTTCAATATCTAACAACTATTGGAGATCTGGTAAGGCTAAGACTGGTGCAGTGCTGATATTTTCGTTCAATGTTTCGAAGGATTTCTGTTGTTTTCCTCCCCATTGAAAGATCCATTTCACACTTGTCAATGTGTGCAAAGGTGCTCCAATAACAGAGAAATTGGCAATAAATCTCCTCCAATACTGGACTTCACCTAAAATGCTGCGGACCTCAGTTACACTAGTAGGATTAGGCCAATTTACAATTGCTTCAACTTTAGAAGGATAAATTTTTACCTAATAATGACCAACAATATGACCTAGGTAAACCAAAGAGGTTTTCCTGAAGTCACACTTAGACAATTTTACATAGATTTTTTTCTTCTTTCAATACATCAAACATTTTCTTCACATGATGCACATGTTAATTCCAACTTTTACTAAATATAAGGATATCATCTAGGTATACAAGAACAAATTCATCAATGAAAGGCCTAACGAGATCATTCATGACCCTCATGAAAGTGGCTGGAGCATTGCAAAGTCTGAATGGCATCACCATCCATTCGAACAAACCCTGTTTGGTCTTGAAGGCAGTTTTCCACACATCCTGCTCTACAATTTGGACTTGGTGATAATCACTACACAAATCCAATTTGTTCAAATAGATAGCATTCTTGAACTGATCTAATAATTCATCAATGCGTGGAAGAGGGTAAGGATTTTTCACTGTGATTTTGTTTAGTGCTCGGTAATCCATGCACATCCTCCATGTGCCATATTTCTTTGGCACTAAGACAATTGGTGAGCCACATGGAGAAGTGTTCGGCCTGATGACCCCTTGGTCCAGCAATTCGTAAGCCTGCTTTTTTATTTCCTCCATCTCAATGGTTGACATCCTTCACATGCCAATATTTGGTAAAGGAGAATCATGTTGCAAACGGATCTCATGTTGGATTTCCCTCTTCGGAGGTAATCCCTTCGGTTCCTGAAACATCTCATCATAGTTAGAAATTAATTCACATAATTCCTTGTTATGTTCCTAATCAAAACCCTCGAAATCATCTGCTAATTCTACCTCTTTCCCCCTTACAACCATAAGCATGCAACCCTTACTGGAATTCACCAACCTTTTCATTTGTCTTGCATTTACAAGGTTGGCATTGATTTTAGTTTGATGAGCCCTTACAATATATTCTACCCCATCTTTTGTGATTTAGTATTTGTTTTCATGACGGAAGAAGATTGCCTTTTTACGTGGGTAGGGTTTTGGATGTGGTGTAGTTTCCAAGCCTAGCTTCTTTACCAAGGACTCTAAAATTAAGTTTGCTTGGGATCTAGTATCAAATAGGGTTTCCACTTCTGCATAATTTATGACAACTCTAATATGAAATAACTCAATTCTCTTTCATTCATTAGGAAGAGACTCATCTATTGAAATAATGCCTTCATGTGACTCAAAGTTAACATGAGTTGTAAGAGTACCTTTTGTTCGTGTTGATGTGATAATGCTTCATCTCCCAAATCAGATCCAAGTTCTTGCTGCATAGTTCCCACTATCTTCTACTTTCCTTTTCCTCCATAGTTCTTTGGTCTCTTTTTCGGGTATTATTTCCAACAATGATCATCATCATGACCTTCCTTTTTTCAATTATTGCAATAAGGTCTTTCTCCTTCATTTTTCTTGTTTGATTCCATCCTCTTCTCCTTTCCTTTCCATTTCTCTTTAGGTTTTCCATTGGGAGGTTTGAAAGGTGGTTTCTTGGAATGATCATCTATTTAATTTTTGCCCCTGTTCTCAAGATGAATTTCCTTCACACTCACGGAGTTAATAGTAATTGGTTCAAACAATAATAATGAGTGCCTAATGTAACTCTCTAAAGATCCAATATACTTAGTTACTACTTTAGGTGAATCAAGTGCAATACCCAAATTAAGTTCTTGCTTTCAAAATTCCTTTGTAAAACTTTTAACATCCTGACCTTTGCCTTGCCTTAAATACTGCCAATTCATTAATGCTTTCTTCTTGTAGCCCAAGGGATACAATTGTTCCTTTCATGGAGAAATGAAATTAGGCCATTAGGAAAAAAGGTTACCCACATTCTTACTGCTTTGCAATTTTCTCTCCCACCAGATGAGAGCGGTGCTCCTCAGCCGAAGAGAGGCCAACTAAATCTTTGCCTCATCCTCATCGATCTGTTGCGTCCTGCAGTAGATCTCAATCTACCTAATCCAATTATTAAACTTTTTTGCATTACTTTCACCATTAAACATGGGAAGATTAAATTTGACATCTAATTTAAGAAAAGGTTTCTTAGATGTATCCCTTTAATTTCTATGATTATGGTGATGAGAGGAAGAAGAAATTTCACTCGTGGAAGGAGAAGGAGGGGGTTCTTCTCCAACATATCCATGCACTAAACCTTGTTCTTCTAGTTTGCTCAATCTACATAATCCAATTATTAAGCTTTTTTGCATTACTGTCACCATTAAACATGGGAAATTGCTTGTTCTTCTGGTTTTCTCTCTTCTGCTTTCTCTAGCCTTGAATGCAACTGACCATCATTCTCTTCCATTTAATAGAAGGTCTTGCAAAAATTGTGTTCCTCTTGAACATGAGCCTCTTCATCTGGCATGTTTCTCCTTCGATATGCATTCCCCACTTCGGGATTGAAAGGATCTAGTTTCCCTTCACCTATCCGGAGCCTATTTCTTGTTAGCATACACACATGCAATTCACATCTCAAAAGGCCTTCTCTGATACCACTTGATCCAAGATCTTTTGCTTATAGATGTATTAAAGAGTCAAAAGATCTCAAATTTCCTAGTCCAATTATTAAGCATTTTTGCATTACTTTCACTATTAAACATGGGAAGATCAAATTTTACATCTAATTTAAGAAAAGGTTTCTTAGATGCAGCCCTTAAATTTCTATGATTATGGTGATGAGAGGAAGAAGAACTTTCACTCGTGGAAGGAGAAGGAAGGGGTTCTTCTCCAACATTTCCATGCGCTAAACCTTGTTCTTCTAGTTTTCTCAATCTACCTAATCCAATTATTAATCTTTTTTTCATTACTTTCACCATTAAACATGGGAAGATCAAATTTGACATCTAATTTAAGAAAAAGTTTCTTAGATGCATCCCTTAAATTTCTATGATTATGGTGATGAGAGGAAGAAGAACTTTCACTTGTGGAAGGAGAAGGAGGGGGTTCTTCTCCAACATTTCCATGTTGAACCTTGTTCTTCTGGTTTTCTCTGTTCTGCATTCTCCAGCCTTGAAAGCAACTCACCATCATTCTCTACCATTGAATAGAAGGTCTTGGAGAAATTGTGCTCCTCTTCAACACGAGCCTCTTCATTTGCCATGTTTCTCCTTCGATGTGCACGACCCACTTCGAGATAGAAAGGCTCTAGTTTCCCTTCGCCTCTCCGAAGTCTATTTCTTGTTAGCATACACACAAGCAATTCACATCTAAAAAGACCTAATCTGATACCACTTGATCCAAGATCTTTTTCTTATAGATGTATTAAAGAATCAAATGTAGAAATTGCAGTTTAACCATAGAAATTTAATATGCACATGAGAGAAGAAGAATAAACACATAAAGCACAAGAAGAATACAAGAAGCATGATAATGGAGTTCATCCAACTTGGACTATGTCTCCGGGCCCTGTTCAATCAATGGGGAGGCCTTCATTCATTCAATGGCATGAAAAAAGAAGAATACAATCATCAGTTACAAAAAAGGAGTCTTATACATCCATTCTAGAAAATGGCCAAAAAATGCAGAACTCAAATGGAGAAACAGATAGCACCATTGCATTCGTGGCTTCGAGAAGGGCTGAAACCATGACAAATCTTGACAAAGTGAACTTTCGCCCCTCCTGCAAGCTCCTGCCTCGAATCATGTGCACTGTCCTCCCCCTTCACTTTTCTTTGTTCATCGTGCTTTATAACATTTTTTGTTACAAGGCCGCTTAACTCAGGGAAGTTGTTTGTTTAATAAAAAAAAGTTGTTCAAACAAAAGGATTGGTGGGCACGATTAGTCTGACCGTCCGACCTTTCTTCGAAACAAAACCCAAAAAATAGCCCTTTTTCATTCAAACAAACAATACATGGGAACACAAGAAATCCCAACCACAAAGCTGGAACTCAAATTATATCCAATCTCCCTATTCTCCTGTTGGGTCTGCACTTATCACAAATTGCAACAGCCCTTGTCACGGGGGTCACCAATCGCCGATCACCGATATTAGCGTATCGCTATCAGCCCCATCGTAATATCAGTGTCGGCATATCACAATCACTATGGCCCAAGGGTTCTTCCCTTATACCTTGGCATATGTTGATGTCGATCGCCGATGCCGATATTGGTAATCACTGCATCACATATTGCCCAGTCGCATGTCGCCTGGTCTTAAGTCCTGATAACACATACAGCCTACCCCCGATTGTGATAAGTTGGAGATTGCTGATTGGGGGTTCCTTCTGCTTGACCTTAATTCCCCCCTTTGAACCCCTTCGACTACGATTTTACCTTATAAACCTTTTTATGGAAATTTTAGAAGAAGTGCCTCCTTTTTCAAGGATAAGGGGAAAAATTCTTTCTACGATAACTTCATCATCTGAAGTCCATTTTAGCCCGTTCAAATTACAGTAGATTCAGAATGAAAAGCTCTATTCAATGGAACTATTTCTAGGAGCATCCTTGGACTTTCATTTTCCTCTATTTCCTGTAAGTCAACCCAGAACTTTGACTGCTTCTATCTCCTTCATTCAGACTCGGATTGGAGCGTCATTCAAACCATTGGAATCCAGGTGACGAGCACTTTGCTTTGATGTCAAGGTAGTTGCCTTTCTACCACTTTGAATTTTGGGCCTTTTCCCAGGCCACTATGTCTAAAGATCCTCCTAGATCAATGATATCAAATCAGTTTGGAACTATTTATATCTGATAAAATTACAAAAACATGTTCAATCACACACCGAGAACATGAAATGATAGGCATGGAGGCTCCATGACATGAATCTAAGAGCTTTTAGCCTCAAGAATCTCTTACACAGCCAAAAGTACGCTCTATCAGAAATAAATTTAGACCCATTTAACAACAATATAGTGAGATGGTTTAAACACCCATTATCCAAGAGATTTCAGAACACGGTTTCCACATTACCTGGAGGGTGGAAGAGGAACAAGTTTGTGGCCCTAGGACTAGATTCTGAGAGGAAGCCTCGCTCTCAAAAAACCATATTCAAGCAGTAAGAAACCTCCGGGAAAACCTAGGAAACCACAAGAACAGTTTAGCAATACAACATAATTTTTTTTATATATAGATTTATGATATTCAAAGCTAAACCATGAAACCCTATAATTGTCTAGGGTTGCAGCCAAAAGGTTGCTTCTTCAAAGAAAAAACTATCAAAACCTCCTCTGCGAGCCTAGCAGATAAACACATAATCATGGCGAAGACAAAACAGTGTATTGGAACAAATTTTAGTATTGCAAAAAAAATGAGGTTGAACCTATGTCAGAGCTGGAGTTGTGAGTCCAAGCTAGATACTCACGTAGAAGAAAAGTAAACGTAAAAAAAAACTCCACAGACAATTGAAAAGAGAGATAAGAATTCACCCACCACCGTTGGATGATCTCTCGATTCAGAGGACCATTGATGAAGAGATATTCCCAAGGAGGATTCAACAACTTTAAAGCAAACAAAAGAAGAGAGAACCCTCCTCCCTCCAACTCACAGGTAGCCAGGTCTGTTGTATTCAGAATTAACTTAAAAGTCTTGTACTTAGATAGAGGATTATTGCATTAATGTACAATGAAGACTATCAAATAATTCCTTAAGTGAATATCGATGTATCTTAATTTATGTACTCGATGTAAAAGCCATCAATGCCTATATGACATGTGTATTGGTTGTAATAAATATGATGTGTATATACTTACATAAGTGTAAATATATTATATTCATTGTATTTTTATTTTTATTTTTACTATATTAATGTTTAGAGATGTGGAAAGTGGTATCAGAGCGCTTAGGTTGCAAACAGAGACCTCGAGAACAAATGAATAACAGTATTTTTGACATGCACAAAGGAAGAAAAGCCATCAGCATGAGAAGGGATGGACTTACACCATACAGACCTATGAGAGAAACAGGACCAACATCCCTTCCGGAAGGAAATCCCGAGGTATGGGTACAATTGGGAGAGGAAAACCACAATACCAATGCCACCATCTTTGAAACTATACAAGAGTTAAAGGATGAAATAACTAGGTTGCACATATACAATGAAAGGTTGATGCAAGAACACGAGAAAATCATTAAAAGCTTGTGTGACAAACAAAATCAACAACAACCAATTCCCAGTCCCGAGCATGGAAACATGACTGGAGAGCAGGAATTTAGAAATGAAAATTTGGAAATAGAGAATTGAGAGGAAGAATCTAATAATGTATCAGATCACAAAAAGAAAAAATGACAAAAAATTGAGTTGCAAGGAGAGTTTCAAAAAATTAAACCTCCCCGCTTTTATGGTGAATAGGAGGAAGTTGTTGAAGCCTAGCTTATTAACATGAATAAGTATTTTGAGTTGTATGAATAAGATCACAATCTGAGAGCTCACTTAGCCATCTTTCATTTGTAAGGAAAATCCAACTTGTGGTGGGAAGAGGTGAAGACAATACATTGACTTAACGAGTAGAACATAACTTGGGAGAAGTTTCAGAAGTATTTTAAGGAAAACTACTTAACTGAAAGATTCCATGATGAGAAGGAAAAAGAGTTTCATGACCTTCAACTGGGTCAGTTGTCTGTAGATGAATTTGTAACGAAATTCACATCCTTGCTATGATATGTCCCTCACATATGCGAAGAGAAAGCAAAGGTGCAAAGATTCATTAGCAGTTTGCTGCTATTTATGAAATAACTTTTCAAATTTTACAACCCAAAGACCATGGATGAAGTTATGCGAGAGGCTCGTATATGCTATCAACAAAATTGACCAAAGGGTGATGAAGGAAAAAGGTGGAGTTATAAGAAAATAATTAAGTTTGCTTCTAGAAGAAAGGGAAATAAAATTTTTATTAACAAAGGACCACATAAAGGTCAACCCATCAGAAGTATGAACAAAAATTAGCCGAGATTCAAATTTCCAGGTGAGTCAAAAACAAATGAACAATATGGAAAAACAGAAGTAGAAATAACAGCTAGACCACCAGTAGAATGTTGGGGATGTAGAGGACCACATTATCTTAAAAATTGTTCGTACCGCAAAGGGAACAGATCAAGTGTTGCAGATTAAAGAATCATCAACTGTGGGAGAAGTAGCAATGAGTATTCCTAAAATCAATTCTTCTCTTGAAGATCATCACACAGATTACCAACCAACAATGGTGGAATTCAAAGGTAAGGTATTTGACCAAATTGTATCTATTTTCATTGATTTGGGAGCTAATTTGAGTTATATAAGCCCAAAATTAGTTGAGCAGTGTCATTTACAATATGTTAAATTCCAAAAACCTTGGTTAGTACAACTTGCCACAGGAGCAAAGAGAAGGGTTTCGGCTGAGGTCAGCAATTTCCCTTTGGACTAGCAAGTTAGCCTATTATGGTAGATCTAAATGTCCTACCATTAGGATCGTATTATGTTCTAATAGGTATGAACTGGTTAGAGAAGTGTTGCTCCCTCATAAATTGTAAAGGAAAATTATTAATTACATGGATAAAGAGGGTATGAGACAAGAAATACAGGGTATATGAAGACCACTAAAAATAAGACCTGTAACGGCCTATGAGTTAGAAAAATGTATATGAAAATGATGTCAAATTTATGCTATACAGGTGGAGTATATTAACTCAACATAAAAATATGGTACTTTAGAAAATATACCTGTGGTATAGGAATTTCCAGATATGTTTCCCGAAGATATTTTGGGACTGCCTCCAAGGAGTAATATAGACATCATTATTGAGTTGATCCCTGGGGCTACTCCGGTATCTTGAGCCCCTTATCGTATGAACATACCTAAACTAACTAAACTGAAAATGAAGTTACAAGAACTGCTTGATAAAATGTATATATACCCTAGTGTCTGAGCTTGGGTAGGTCATGTACTTTTCATCAAAAAGAAAGACAGAACCTTACAGATGTGTATGGATTACCGACAGCTAAACAAGTTGACATTTAAGAATAGATATCATTTTCCTCGTATTAATGAACTCTTTGACCAGATAAAGGGAGCAACCATATTTTCAAAAATTGATCTTTGCTCAGCATACCATCAAATTAGGATAAAGGAGGAAGATATAGCCAAACCATATTTTACAACTCGCTATGGGCATTACAAGTTCATTGTGCTACTGTTTGGGCTAAGTAATGCTCCCTCAACTTTTATCTGCTTAATGAATAATGTTTTTCATCAATATTTGGATAAGTTTGTACTAATCTTTATTGATGATATATTGATCTCTTCCCAAAACATAGAGAAGCATAAGGAACACCTCTGAATTATCATGCAAACCTTGAGGGAGCATTAGCTGTATGCCAAGTACATCAATTGTGATTTTTTTAAGGAACAAATTCAATATTTGGAACACATCATTTCGAAGGATGGGATTGCAATGGACCTAGAGATAATAAAAAACATAATGGAATGACCAATACCAAAGAATGTAGTGGATTTATGATCGTTTATGGGCCTGGATGGGTACTATAGGAGATTTGTTGAAGGATTCTCCAGGGTGGAATACCCCATTACCTAATTGTAAAAGAAAGGAAAAACTTTCATTTGGACTATGGACCGTCAAAAAAGTTTTGACCAGCTAAAACACTTACTACCACACATATTCTAAGTATTGCAGACCCAAATAACGAATACATTCTTTGTAGAAATGTCAGAAAGGAGGGAGTTGGCATTGTGCTAATGCAAGAGGGCAGAGTTATTGCTTATGAGTCTTGCAAACTGAAAGAGCATGAACAAAAATATTTGGCTTATGATTTGGAGCCGATGGTGATAATCCACGCACTAAAAATGTGGTGACAATACTTATTGGGTAAGAAGTTTTTATTAATGACAGATCATCATAGTTTAACTAACTATTTCAAGCAACCTACTATGAATGCTAGATAAGCCCGTTGGGTTGATTTCCTAAGTTAATTTGACTTGGACATCAAACACTTAAATGGAAAATAAAACTGAGTTGTGGATGCCTTAAGTCAAAAAGTGAGCCGCATTTATGAAGTTTCATTTAGTGAGGTGCTCACCACTTTCAAAGAACAGATTAAAAAAATGGCAATGTAAGATCCTGAATATAAAACTTTGTGGCAGCAAGCTAAAAATCTGGACAACAACAAACAACAGCTAAGATATGAAGTAAATCAAGAAGGGATGTTGATTTACAAGTGGAGAATGTATGTTCCAAATCAAAAAAATATTAAACAAATAATTTTAGACGAATACCATAAAATCCCTTGTGTAGGCCATCCCAGATATTAGAAATTAATAACCACATTGAGAAAGGATTACTTATGGCCTTATATGAAGAAACAAGTGGTTAAATACTTGGCTCATTGTTTAGAGTGTCAACAAGTGAAAGTAGAACAACAACACCCAGCGCGATTACTCCACTCGTTGGCTATTTCGGAATGGAAATGGGAAACTATTTCCATTGATTTTATTATGGGGATACCTAAGTCTAAAAGGAAGAATGATTCAATAATGGTGGTAGTAGAAAAGCTAAACAAGTCTACTCACTTTGCACTAGTAGAGTATATTTTTAAGGTTTTTCAAATTGATAATATATTCATGTAGAATATCTTTAGACTACACAGAATACCAAGGGTTATAATTTCTGACCGTGATGTAAACTTTACATCAGCTTTTTGGAAAGCCTTGTTTGGAGGTTTAGGCACACAACTGTACTTTAGTACTGGCTATCATCCTGAGACGGATGGGAAGATAGAGCGGGTGAATAAAATAATGGAAGATATGTTGTGGACTTACGTAATGCAACAACCCTCTAAATGGGAGGATTATATACACTTGGTGGAATTTTCCTACAGCAAAATTTACCATACCTCCTTGAAAATGAGTCCATTTGAAGTGTTATATGGGGATAGGTGCAGGACACCCTTGAGTTGGGGTGGACCAGAGGATAAACTAATGCTAGGTCATCACATGTTAAAAGCGATGGAAGACATGGCTAAAAAGGTGTGCTCCAATTTAAAAACTGCACAAGATTGGCAGGAAAATTTTGCTGACCAGAAGAGAAGTTCTCGAGAGTTTCAAGTTAGATATCATATTTACATTCATGTACGAGCCAAGAAGAGTACCCTACATTGGAGTGGGTGTGCTCAATTAGCACACTAGTTTTGCAATCCCTTCCAAATACTAGCTCGAATCAGACCGGTGGCCTACTAGCTTGATTTTCATAGCCACATACATGTGCACGATGTTTTCCATGCTTCTGTGTTAAAAAAATATATATACGATCCCAAACATATAATCAGTTGGCAAGATATATAAGTAATTAGATCTTAAATAAAGGACATAGTGTATTATGAATATTACCAAGGAAAACTGCAAAGGGAAAAGAACTAATTAAAGTTTTTTTTTTAGGTTGAACCAAAATGTGAGTTCTCAGTCAAGCCCCTGGTTATACTCAATTGGAGAGAATTAATGTTGTGGAGATGAGTTATCACCCAACTTAAAGTGCAATGGAAGCACTTTGGGCTAGAGGAGGCCACATGGGAGGGCGAACAAGTTATGAGGGAGAGTTATCTAGATCTATTTTCAGTAGAGAAACATTGGGACGATGTTTAATCTTAGTGGGGGGAAGATGTGATGTCATCAATAATTGTAAATATTTAATTACTGCAGTTAAAAAAACTGGATATTGCTATTTAAGTTTATATATTTATTATTTTGATTAATTGTGCATGAGAAAAATGTTGTGATGACAAACATGTAACTCTCACGTGTCAGGTAGTTAGGGTAGGTGGTTACCTATCCCTAACTACTTCCTTGAAGATTTATTCTCAAGAAAGAGATCAAGAGGGTATGCGTACCCGAGACAAAGGAAAAAGAGATGATTGACAGAAAGGCTTCTCTGCTGAGATGTTAGACGAGGCTTATAAGCTAAGTCTCGTTAAGACTAGATAGTTGTGATAGAAATATTGTTAGTCTTTCTGCATGTGAGCAACAACTCGGGGGGAGTCTCAGGCTTGGAAGTGGGTCTCAAGGTTGGGAGGTAAATTCAGAAGCATATAGTTAATTTGATCCAAATAGTTGACTGTGATTAATTACCGAAGTGAGATAATTATTTGTCACTTCCTAAAGGTTAATTGTTCTATTCAAATAGAAATATGTATGATGTTGATTAAATGTATTCTTGAAATAAAAATATGTATGTTGTTGATGAATTGTATTCTTGGAACAGAAATGTGTATACTTTTGAAAAAGGTTTAATTGAACTAGTTTAGTAAACACCAAATGCTCACTTGAAGAAATTCATAATCTGAAGGTTATAAAGTATAAATTCGTATATTCTATTAATTAAGAAAACATAATTCTTAGGATAAATTCTTCTTCTGGGGTTATAAAGCACGAAAACCCTTAAGAAAGCAAAAAATTAAAAAAACAATAGGAATTGTTCCGAAACTATCTAGGAACTCTTCAACCCAAGGAATTATAGTTTTGGAAAAATATTGTGTAATAATATTAACAAATAACTATTACAGAATGAAGAAAAATAGGTTACTCTAAACTTGACCCTCCGTTGCTAGGGGAAATCAAGCATTGGAAGATACAATGAATTCAGAGGCCAACCATGTCCTTTAAAATATTTTAAATAGAAAGGAATCAAAGAATGAAATAAGAATGAATCGATCACATATGCAAAACAATTGCTAACTAAAATTTAGGGAAAGTCGAACCCAAAAATTCTGAACCCCAACAAGCATGATATTGCTGCAAAGTAATATTACCAAGCAAGTTCAGTCCATGTAAGGATGCATGGGGAATACCCATATCTCCTTGCAGACAATAAACTAAAATGATAGTAACATACATCAAACTAATTGAATAGAAAAAGTTGGATTATGCCTTCCTTATATGGAACAGTGCAAAAGAAAGAAAAAGAACTCACCTTCTTCCTTATGTGAAAATCTAGATAGATATTAAACATTCCTCACATAAAATATTTAACACAATGTTCTTAAAATAGGAAGGAAATTTCCATATAAGACATTTACAACCCATAAACTATATCAAATCAGTTTGGAACTATTTATATCTGAAAAAATTACAAACACATGTTTAATTACACACCCAAAACCTCAAATGATAGACATGGAAGCTCCATGACCTGAACCTAAGAGGATTTAGCCTCAATGATCTCTTACACAATCAAAAAAAGAAGTACACCCTATCCGAAATAAACATAGACCCATTTAAGAGCAATATAGTGAGATGGTACGAAAACCCATTATCCAAGATATTTTAGAACACGGTTTCCACATTACTTGGAAGCTGGAAGAGGAACAGGTCTATGACCCTAGGACCAGATTTCGGGAGGAATCGTCCCTCTCTAACAACCATATTTGAGAAGTAAGAAACGTTCGACGAAACCTAGTAACCATAAGAATAGTTTAGCAATACAATAACAAAATAAAAACTATAGATTTATGATATTCAAAGCTAAACCATGAAACCTTGTACCTAGCTAGGGTTGTGGCCAAAAGGTTGCTCCTTCGAAGCAAAAACTATCAAAATATCCTTTGTGAGCCTAACAAATAAACACATAATCATGGTAGAGACAAAACAATGTATTGGAACAAATTTCAGTATTGCAAAAAAATGAGGTTGAACTTGTCTGAGATCTGGAGCTGTTGGTCGAGCTAGGAGACTTAGCGAAAAGAAAAATAAATGTCGAAAAACACTCCATAAGAAACTGACAAAAGATATAAGGATTCACCCATCATTGTTGGATGATCTCTCAATTGAGAGGATTGTCGATGAAGAGATATTCCTAAGGAGGAATCAACAACTATAAAGCAAATCGAAGAACTGAGAACCCTACTCCCACTAACTCACACGTAGCCAAGTTTTTCGTATTAAGAATTAACTTAATATCTTGTACTTAGATAGAGGATTATTGCATTAATGTACAACGAAGATTATCGAATAATTCCTTAAAGTGAATTTCAATGTATGTTAATTTATGTACTCGGTGTAAAAGACATCAATGCATATATGCGAGGTGTATTGATTGTATTAAATATGATGTGTATATATTTACATAAGAGTAAATATATAATATTCATTGTATTTTTTTTTTTTTACAATATTAATGTTTAGAGATGTGACATACTCTGTCTTATTATATTAGTTTTGAGGATAAGTTTTTTTTTTAAAGCATGAAATATGTTTAGTTAAATGGAGATTGAAAGGTAGCATAGAGAAATTGGATCTATCAAAATGTCCCATATAAAATTGGAATACGTAATGTTTATATGTTGTAGAATTTATTTTCTTTTACATTCTTAAATTGAATAGGAAAGACACCTATAAAACTAATTAGATCCTTTGAGACGATTGACATCCTTGTGTCATTAATATTTAAATATTGAATTTTAATTATATTAAATTAAAGGAACTAATTTATTTGTAATGATTTATCTTGTTTCAACATAGTGATTTGCTAAAGTCTATAGAGGTGTAATTACTTTATCTACTTTTGTGAAGACACACATGTTCTTAACCGTTAGACCACTCAATCTTATGAATATATAATGAAT